>JADDOH010000711.1:0-47493 GCA_016648135.1 Agrypnia vestita | reverse complement strand
AACATACGCAAATGTTTGACAATCTGTTTATTCTTGTAACACATTGTTCAAATATTTTATAACCAACGTGAAAACCATTTCCATTCGATTTCACGTGTTCCAGTGACTATTCAAAAATGTCCGTAGGACTCCGAGAGAACGAGACAGGCAACTCTCCAGCTCTGTCACACCGGACTGTTATTTGTGATTCCAGCAGCGGGTTCCAGCAATGTCGATTCAGGGGAGGGGTCTCCAGCCAGTGATTATTTGGTTTTTCAGCACTTTTAATTCGCGAAGGAAGAGACTCCAATTAATGGTTTACTGAAAACTGAAAAAAAAAAAAATTTTGATTGTGTTTTATTATTAACTAGCTGTGCATACCCGGCGTCGCACGGGTTAAGGATTAAGTTTAAAATAAATTTGTGAGGGTAAACAAAGTTCCGATTCGAACGGTATAGATTTGCATCGAAAATGTATCGGGAAAATATATAAGAGGGGACAGGGTAAAATAATAGGGGGAAATGTCACCAATGTTAACCACCAGGTCTTAAAAAATAAGTTTCCAAATTTTGAGTCCGGTAGGTCAAACGGTACAGATTTGCATCAAAAATATGTCAGGGGGAGGGGAAGGGGTATGAGAATAGGGGGGAAATGTTTCCTGTGTTACCCGCCGGGTCCTAAAGCATAAGTATGCAAAATTTGAATCGAATCGGACCAACGGTGTGGATTTGTATAGAGAACAGACAGACAGACATTGTTTTTATAGGTACGGATTTTGTTACATACGTAGTGTATTTTAATCTAGCATTATGGTCATTGTGTAAACTATCACCAATTCTGAAACACAAGATTTCTGATTATTAAAGAAAACAATATTATTCTGAAGTTATAATTTCATAAAAAAATTCTGTGAATGTTGAAAAAAATGTATTAATCAATAAGAAAAGACATACCGAAAAATTAAATTAACGAAAAATTATTTCAACTGTTACCGGGATTCGAACCAACGCACCTCCACTCTATCTGACTATCTATGGCTAAAATATGTTTTCGTTAATTTTATTTTTCTATGTGTCTTTTCTAATTGATTAATACATTTGTTAATAATTCACAGAACTTTGTTTTGAAATTGGAACATCACAATAATAAGGTGTTTTCTTTAATATATATGTGTTATATCAAATGTTTCCAAAATTAAAGTGAATTCTGATTTGATTCTGGCGTTCTCTAGCGATAGATACGCAAAGTAATTTGTGACTGTCGCATTATAAACAGTGGGTTGCTTAAAAAATGTATTAATATGTTCGTAATCAATTGAAAAGGGACTACATATAAGATCGAAATTTTTTTGTTAATAGTCAGCAGTGTCGAAATTGGATAACGCATCATTCCCGGTTACAGTGGAGGTCCGTCGGTTCAAATCCCGGTAGCAGCTAAAATATTTAATTTTTCTGTATGTATTTTCTTATTAATTATTAAATTTATGCACAAGAATTTTCGTTTATTGAAAGGTAAAGCGTAAAATTAAAAAAAATATGCTGCAACAATTTATATTTTATAAAAAAAATTAAGAATCTTTTGCGTGATAGTTTTGTGATAGTAATTAATATTTACATATAGGTTTTAAATGTATATTAATAAAATTATACAATGTCTAGGGAGATGATAAATATAAATGATAACACTTTGATGTAGTTAATATTTTTTGTGATATGCGATAAATGTCTTCGAAACGAGGTCTCATGACGATTCAAAGACATTTATCGCCGCGGTATCGCAGACATATGATGCGATGAATCAAAAAACACGTGCATTTTCAAAAAAAAACTCCAAGTGCCTACCCACTTTCATGTTTTATCAATCGGCCTAAAACGGTTCCGCATTCAAATGTTTCGAAACTATACAACTTTGACAGCCGCGTTGAATGTCGAATGATTGAATCAATGTGTTTTGAAAACGAATATCTGACAATTAGGTCGTTTTTGCAAAAACAACAACAAAAAAACGCTGCAATGCGCAAACTGCGTGTTTAAAACCTCCGTTATAATAAAAATTTACCGTAAATGCGCCAAAGAAGTTAACTTCAAAAATTTACAATTTTCTTTACCAATTCTTCTTCTGACTCTTAAAATAGAATTTGCTATTTCGATGTAATAAACGTTTCAATTGAATTTACAATATTTACACTATGAAATGCACATTTTTGTTTTATACAGTAAATATTTGTTTTGTAAAAAAAAAATAGAAATAATTAATTTAGCTTATGGCAACATGTAACAGATTTTACCATTAATAAGGGAGTGACCTTTCTATAATTTTCCATGGTCAATCCTGTTTCCTATGGTTAATCCTCACTCGCGTTTCGTGCCCGTAGGGAGTGCAGCCATGGACCGCGCTGCCCCGGGAGGTGCTGCCATCAAGCCCGAGCCAGGGTCTGCGGCCGAGAGCGGCGATGAAGGAGCGCCCCACACTGACATAGACATACACCTCCCCGACATCAAGCGGGAGTACGCCAGGGAGGCAGACCAGCAAGCCGGTGAGGAATTGTGATCGACGTATAATAGCTGACTTAATTTTTCTATTCAAAATAATTAATAGTAACAGATTGGATGCAGCTGACCTCCTATCGCTTATTACAATCAACGTGCCACAAAGGCATACCCGTTCCCAAAATAATTATTTTTGCAACAAAACGAATACTGCGCACTTCCAACACTGTACGATTAAGGGCCGGTTGTTTCAAGTTGGATTAAAGTAAGCGTTCTTTTAAAGCATAGATTTTTACGTTCTCCACCAATCAGACGATCCGTTTTCGTAAAAATCTATGCTTTAATCGACCGCTTACTTTGATCGAACTTGAAACAACCGGGCCTAACAGATTACTTACACTAGGGAACGAATACGCACACATATCGGATATCTTCAGTGTTACATTAGAGTGCTACCGTACTCATCTCAATAAATACTACTTAGAGAAATAAGGCAGTCCATTTTAGTTTCTAACTCTGTTGCTACATAATTTCATAAATTGTAATTAATTCACATTTGTTAACTTTTTCATGCTATTGAATATATATTACTTCTTCTTAATACTTTTGTTACTGTATATTTACTCTGTAATTATTATTATTTTTTTATCTCTGTTATTTTATGCTTACTTTTGACATTATTTTGTTATTTTATATTAACTCTGTATTCTACATATTTTATCTTTATTATCTTATACTTATTTTACTTACTCTCTTATTTTATATTATAAGGTAATTAGTACAACATCAAATTACTGTAATAGGTTTTGTAACCGTTGAAATAAATAAATAAATTGCTCAACTTGTGATTGATAATGAATGAACCCCTTGTGTGGTGCTGATTGGTGATTGGTAAGTAGTGCACCGCGTGAAGGGGGGAGCCGACTAATATTTCTTCATAACCTCAAACCCTTTATTTTCCGCGTCATTCTGTTTGGCAGCTTTCAAACAGAATGACGAGTACTTTTTTAAAAAATTATTTGTTGCATAGAAAAGGTAAAGGTAGTTGCTTAACTAGACTAGTGTGTTCTAAAGCAACCACCTGTACTGTTTTTGAAATTTTGTAATAAATAGTGTACAGTAAGTATGGAATAATTATAAAGTGCACTTAACAAACTCACTTCAGATAGAGATAAAATCAAAACACATTACATATAATTCACATCACGTGGAGAAAAAAAATCAAATCATATTTAGAGGAGGTATTTGAATTATAATAGACACAAAAACGATTTACAATAGAATCTAAGCTGTCACATTTGACACATTGCTTTCGTTTTGAAGTCTACCTACATTTTTTCCTTCATACATTGAGTTTTAAGTCATACATTGACTCTTGTTGTCTATGACTTGAAACTAAAACTTCTCTCTTGACTATTATTTCACTACATACGTCCCTTTATCAACAGTGAAAAATGTATAATTGGCATAATATACTATTTTATTATATGTACGTACACTTACTGGCTTTCTGTTGTTATTTTTCCCAAAGATAAGATATCTTAAACTATTTTTTGCATTAAT
Organism: Agrypnia vestita; assembly: GCA_016648135.1. Classification (NCBI taxonomy): domain Eukaryota; kingdom Metazoa; phylum Arthropoda; class Insecta; order Trichoptera; family Phryganeidae; genus Agrypnia; species Agrypnia vestita. Next base: position 43,462 of record JADDOH010000711.1, on the reverse strand, counting down.
TGGCATATTGGCATTAATTGACTGACTTTGGAAATAAGCGAAACATTTGTTGGTTTTATATGTAAGGCGTACTCGAAAATACGAAAAAATACATTAAATCATTGACGTATTATAAATACAGACACGTTATTCCCATACTAGCCGGCTTTCATATGTAGAAAATATTGCATTGAAAGAGACAACAAATCATGGCACACAAACGCTCTGTGTAGACAGAAAAGTCAGGTAATTTGAAGTCACGGTGACTGAAATAACATACTCATTCTTACAATAGTGTACGATACTCTGTTCCTTTTTCCGCGTAGTGTCGCGCCTGATCACAATGAAGGTCCGTTCGATAACGAATGCAAATAAATAATAATTAAAATAAAACACAAATTACTTTGTTTTCACCACTATATTAGATTTAAAAATCTACATGTTTCGAGAACAATGTTCTCTTCCTCAGGAACTAGCAATAGCAAGTATCGACATCGAGGTAGCGAGCTAAACCGCGACCGCGAGATTTCGCAGTGAAGCATCTTCGGCATGTTCGTACCCTTTCAGTACTCGGCCCGCGAGTAGCGATGACGTCACGACGTACAATCGGGGTGCAGGTGTCCGTAGCTGAGCGTTATCGTAACGTAGTCGGAGGTCAGTTCTTCGACGCGGGGGCTGTCGTGTGGCGAGACGATAACCGGTGTCCCTCTGGGAGAGTACTACCTCGGAGACTGAATGATTTTTTTAAAAATATTTATTTATTTTGGGAAAATTAACAGCATATTAACATATTAACAAATATAAAATAATGTGTATTAAAATTATGTTAATTACAAATTTTCCACTGAATATAGTAATTTGTTAGAACATTGTTTTATTTATTAGAACGTAGTTTATTAGAATATGGTAATTTATTAGAACAAGTTTGACGTAGTAAAATAATTTATTAAAATTATTTTAACAGCGAGTGGAGAGGGTGGAGGGGAATGTGGGACGGGAGTAAAAGGGAAGATTAATTGTACATATATATATTGTTTGTTTTATGTTTCTTGTCGTTGAGTTGAAAATGTCAATGTGGTGATAATTTGTGTTAAATGAATTTGTGGATCTTTTACATAAAGGAGTTTTGTTCTGAGTTGGTCTTACAAAAGATGAAAAGTAGGTGAATGTGTGTTATTGCGAGTTGGGATGTGGAAAGATATTCGTTAAAGAAGTTCCGAACTATCAACTAGATTGTGTGGTATTTTGAATAACATCACCGTGTCAGCTATGTCTCTTCGACAAGTTAAAGTCTGCATGTTAAAAAACTTGGCATAGTCTTCATTGCTTAAATGAGATCTTAATGAGCGGAGGTCTAGGTATCTTAGGAATCTGTTTTGGACGCTTTCAAGTCTATTTTTGTGTACTGCATAACATGGATTCCACATCTGAGATGGATATTCTAAAATACCACGAACGTATGAGAAATAAAGTGTCTTGAGGGTACTGATTTTTTGAAATGTTTACATGTGCGTATGATAAAACAAAGCATAAATGATGCGTTGGTGACTACGTAATCGATCTTCTCGTCGTCAGTTTCTTCAAATTCTGCGCCTGTGTCAAAGACTAGAAATATTGACGCCATCTGTTGTTTATTGTACATTTTTATGTATTTGTGTAATCGTCAGTTTTTTAAATAAATTATGTTGTCCACTACAATACATGCAAGCAATATCGTTTTTATAATCGTTGGCCAAATGATTAAATCTCAAGCATTTAAAATGTTGTAGGATATTAATAAAATCCGTGCAGTGATATAAACTCCACATTACTTTTAATTTGTTATTTAATAACAGATTTCTCGTTTCAGGGCTGACTTCAATTATCATGTTTATCTTTTATTGTTAAATTTGTTTGCTAATAGATATTTTTGAGTTATTACAGATGTTTCGTTTGCTAAAAAGTTAATTTGTGCTTTTCTTATTTGCATAAAATTTTCTTTGGTTACCTCTTTTTGTTTATATTCGATTATTTGTTCAAATTGGACTAGAATTTAGATATGAATTTACATTAAATAGAAATGTTATCTTTTTGATTCCAGATCTTTCATGGCTGCAAGATTCTAATTTGACTAACCCAACTGAGCCTGCGTCTACATCAGTTGTGCCTGAGTTTGCACCTGCTTTGATTCTAGAAGTACGGGGCACATCATTAGCGAAGAAAATCCCAAGAAATCGTATGCTTACCTCCACTGGGAAGAAACTGATTCCCTGTTCAAAGTGCTCTTATAAGTGTAGTTGTAATGAAAGTTTCAAAATCAATACGCTTAATCACACCGGAGAGGAACCGTTTGCATGCACACAGTGTAATTCTATGTGTAAGACTAAAAAGCTCTTGGCAAGACACATGCTTACGCACACAGAAGAAAAACGTTTCTCGTGTAAACAGTGCACTTACAATACTCATCATCAATTTGACTTAAGGAATCACATGCTTACTCATACCGGAGTGAAACCGTTTGCATGCACACAATGTAATTATACATGTAAGGCTAACAAGCTATTAACGAGACACATGCTTACACATACAGAAGAGAAACGATTCGCATGTAAACAGTGCACTTACAAGTCGCATCATAAATTTAACTTGAGAACTCACATGGTTACTCACACAGGGGAAAACCAATTCACTTGTACACAGTGCACTTACACGAGTTATCATAAAGTTGGCTTTAAAAACCATATGCTTTCTCACACAGAGGAGAAACCTTTTGCCTGTACACAATGCACTTATACATGTAAATTCAAAGTTAGTTTAAAAAATCACATGCTTACTCATACTGGGGAGAAACCATTTGCATGTACACAGTGCAATTATACTTGTCATATAAGAGGAACCCTTAGAACGCACATGAATACTCATACCACGGAAAAACCTTTTGCATGTGCTCAGTGCACGTATACTTGTCATCAAAAAAGTATTTTAAAAAATCACATGCTTACACATTCAGAGGAAAAACCGTTTGCATGTTCACAGTGCAATTATATGTTTAAGGTAAAAAGAAACCTGAAAAGTCACATGCTTACTCATACAGAGGTGAAATCATTCGGTTGTGCACATTGCGATTATACATGTAAGGTAAAAAGTCATTTGAAAAGTCACTTTCTGACTCACTCAGGGGAGAAACCGTTTGGGTGCTCACTGTGTGATTATACGTGTAAAGCTAAAAGTATATTAAAAAAACACATTCTTACACACATAGGAGAGAAACGATTCTCATGTCAACAGTGCACTTACAAGTCGTATCATAAATCTAACTTAATAAAGCACATGCTTACTCACACAGAGGAGAAATCATTTGCCTGTACACAGTGCACTTTCTCGAGTAATTATAAAGTCAGTCTCAAAAACCACATGCTTTCTCACACAGGTGAAAAACCATTTGCCTGTGAACAGTGCACTTACACATGTAAAATCAAAGTTAGTTTAAAAAACCATATGCTTAATCACGCCGTGGCGAAACCATTTGCATGTACACAGTGCAATTTTACATGTAATATAAGAGGAACCTTAAGAACGCACATGAATACTCATACCGCGGAAAAACCGTTTGCATGTGCTCAATGTACTTACACTTGTCGTCAAAAAGGTAACTTAAGAAGTCACATGCTAACTCACACAGAGATGAAACCGTTTGCATGTGAACAGTGCAGTTATGCGTCTAAGATAAAACGCCACTTAAAAAGACATATGCATAGACATACAAGAGAGAAACAACCTCCGAGTAGAACAGTGAAACAGCAGATTTTAATGTAGGAACTGTTACCCTTCCAGAATGTACTTCATGTTTATTTTAAAGTAGGCACGCTGTCGTTGAATACATCCATAAACTCACTACTCATTTCCATTCTATGTAGTCTTTGCAGTGATGAGTATGTTATGGCGTTATAAAATCGTCAACAGTGGAAGTTTATGAGAGAAGAGCTTGGCTGTCAATTTGAAAATTGATTAATTCGTCTACAAATATTAAGTCTTTACTTTCCTTCCGTCTGTCAACCAAGTATGTTGAGTTTTTTCTTAAGCATGTTGTGATTTTGAAGAAACGGATAGATTTAATTTAAAATTGACAAAAGGATTTATGCTGAATTATTTCAACGTGTCTACATGCACATTATCAGAGGGGGACCATACAACTGAGTTATACCCAAGTTGGCTTCTCACCAGAGAGTTACATAATATTTAAACTGTATTTAAAAATTGAAATCTTTGGTTATTCACAATATAGATCCAAGGGTTTTCATCGCTCTTCTGTATTGTGTTATTAAACAACTGAGTTATACCCACGTTGGCTTCTCACCAGAGTTATATAATATATAAACTGTGTTTAAAAAATTGAAATCTTTGGCTATCCACAATATAGATCCAAGGGTTTTCATTGCTCTACTGTATTGTATTATTGATATTAGATACAGTACAACTGAGTTATACCCAAGTTAGCTTCTCACCAGAGAGTTACATAATATTTAAAATGTGTTTAAAAAATTGAAATCTTTGGTTATTCACAATATAGATCCAAGGGTTTTCATTGCTCTTCTGTATTGTGTTATTGAACAACTGAGTTATACCCACGTTGGCTTCTCACCAGAGTTATATAATATATAAACTGTGTTTAAAAAATTGAAATCTTTGGTTATTCACAATATAGATCCAAGGGTTTTCATTGCTCTTCTGTATTGTATTATTAAACAACTGAGTTATACCTACGTTGGCTTCTCACCAGAGTTATATAATATATAAACTGTGTTTAAAAAATTGAAATCTTTGGCTATCCACAATATAGATCCAAGGATTTTCATTGCTCTTCTGTATTGTGTTATTAAACAACTGAGGTATACCCACGTTGGCTTCTCACCAGAGTTATATAATATATAAACTGTGTTTAAAAAATTGAAATCTTTGGCTATCCACAATATAGATCCAAGGATTTTCATTGCTCTTCTGTATTGTGTTATTAAACAACTGAGTTATTTAAATTAAAAAATTTACAACAACAAAATTTATCCACGTTGGCTTCTCACCAGAGAGTTATATAATATCTAAACTGTGTTTAAAAAATTGAAATGTTTGGTTATTCACAATATAGATCCAAGTGTTTTCATTGCCCTACTGTATGTGTTATTGATATTAGATAAAATGAAAAATTGATATCAAAGAGTTCAAACAAATTATTATTTTGTGAAACTTCAGTGATAGTTTTATTGTTAATATAGCATTTGTGTATAATATGAGATTCTATTTCTCGGAAGGTTATTTTTTTACTTTTACTTATATTTTAATTTAGTCAATTCGTTGCGCACTATTTATGAACATTGTTTTATTATATTTTTCATTTATATATGATAGAGATCTGGAAGGTCTGTGGATAAAATTGTATATAAAGTTCGATTTAATAATAATGACACAAAATTAAATGTTGTATTTGGCTGAGTTTTAGCATTTTGTCACCTCTATTTTGAAATTTTTAGCAGTCAATTGTTTGGTCTGTTGTGGTAGGTCGTTGTATAATTTTAATCCGTTACAAATTAGTCGTGATTGTTCTGTTTTTGTCTTGGCTTGAGTTATGTGGTAGTTTTGAGCCGTGTTGATGATTTTCGTGTATTTTGTTTAATTTAATGTCTTCTTGTATTTCGCCATTTGCTAGCTTGTGAATGAGCTTAAGTGTTACGATTTTTGTAATGTCACCAACGTTTCATTGCTGCGTTATTCGGTAAACCGTTTCAGTTGATGTCAGGTTTTTCAAATTGTAGACCGTTTTCATTGTTTTATTTTTTATTTTTGTCGTATATGTCTGGCAGTATATGACAGTCATTTAACTAACTTATAAATTTTGTGTGAAATAATCCTTTTTGATATCGTAAAGGTACGTTCTTTTGTAAAGTACATCAACCGTTGGAATACCGATATATTTTTTAAAGAAACGCGGATAGTTATTCATCAACCTAATATTTATTATAATTTTCTTATGTTTCAAGTTTCTATGTCTTTCAATAATAGTTTTCTTCTTCTTCAACATTTTTGTTTGAAGATAATCCTCGAAGTGTTTTTATTTTTTACTGAGCGGGCGTGCCGTAGTTTTTCTGTTGCACTTGTATTTTAGATGTGTAAAATAAATGTATAAATATGGAACGGTCGTTTTATCGAATGGTCACTGTTTCCCAATATTTACTTATCACCCCGAGCACCTCCAGGGACGACTGCTGCAGCCGCTGGACTTCAGGTCACGTCCTGGTAGCATTATTTTACCAGATTATCAGTATTAACGTTGGTTAGCTCAAAATGTAACGAATAGTTACATAGATAGTATAACTGTGGCGCATAGCTGCAAAAGCGCAGTCTGTCCGTTCGTAACTTCATGTAACGTCCGTAATTTCGTTCGAATTCACGTCTAAAAAAATAAATTAATCGGCTAGAGAGGGGGCTTGAACCCCGGGCTAGCAAACCCGAAGGCGGCGGCAACAAGCGATGTTGCTATCGCCGACCCTGCGTGACCGGTCAAAAATACAGTACCTGCATATAGGACTTGGCAAAGACACGAATGATTTCATGTTCTGCTCAGCACGATTGCCAGAGTTTAAAATAGTTCCATTAACTTCCAGCAGTGGAAATGTAAAAAAAAGCTCAAATATTTTGATAAAAGTCGTTATTACTATTTCATAGGCGTCGGGTATAAATAAGTAAATACTTACTATTTAGGAACCTGACGGTAAAAGTACCGTCTTTTTTAGCGGGTAACAGTAAGTAAAGTAATAATAGATGCCACTGAAAATGTATGTGTTCAGGCGTTTTAGCACACATACAACAATATACATACATTTGGTCATTTATTGCTTTAGGATGTTCAAACTAGTAGAAATCTTGGCGGCCCTAGCGGCGGAATCTACGGAGAACCAGAAACTCTTCAAGAAGAGCCTTAAAACCAATTTTTTCGGGAGTTCTCACCTGTAAAACCATGTATTCACTAGGGGACAAATCGCGAAACATTCCGCGTGGCATGTCGCATCTACGCTCTACATCTACGCACGCATCTACGCTCATATTTCGGGGACAATGACGCGGTCATTTGACGTGTACACACCGGGACTCACATATCACTTGTCGCGGAAATGTCACCCGATGAGGTTATGATGACAGCTGCGTATCTATTTACACTTGCCGCCCGATGAGGTTATGATAACAGCTACGTATCTATTTATTTTAATGAGTTTTTCGAAACGTAAGAGGAGAAAAAGGTGGTGTGTGCGAAATGCCGCGCTATGTTGTGCACGACGTCGCGGAACAGTGCACGACGTTGCAACGTCACGTAGACTCTATGCCGCGCGTGCTGTTGAGGGACAATTTGTACCCTAGTGAATACATGGCTTAAAGGGAACCTGAAGCGTCTCTTACCCAAAAAGGGCGCAATATAAATTAACATAAACATAAACATACAGGTGTCGAGTTCTGGCGTGGAATTCTAGCATTTTTGAAAGTTGAATTTGTAAACATCTCGGCAACGTCAAAGATAAACGAGCGGGAATACAATTTGGACAAAATTACTGCAGCCACAAGATAGAAGACAGCGGGCGGCAAATTTTTTCTTTCCAAGATTTCCACTTGGTTAGAACTAACTCTTAAATCAATAAAGAAAAAAACAAAACATAGCTATATAATTGAAGGCGCAAACCGTAGTCATGTATTTATGCAATCGCAGCAAACAGAAATTAGTAAGCCACAATATCTAGTATTAAGTAAGGTACCAGATTGCCTTGGATTTTGTTTTAATAATCTTCATATTCATCCCCTTGACCCAGCAGGGTCAGGGGTTCAAAGACTCGACAAGGTGTTTCCACGTTCCCGTGTCTTGCGGTGCTCTGCATGAGTCAACCAGTCTAGACCCGTGCTGTTTTCATACACATTTTTCTGTTGCCTCTCCCGGCTTGTTCTGGGGCGACCCACCGGCCATCTTCCTTCCGGGGCTGCCAGGAGGATTCTTCTTGATATTCATTCCTCTGGCATTTTTTCTATAGAAGTAGGGGCTCCATGCTGAATGTAGGCACTTCTTTCTTTTAATAATAATAATAATGTGTATTCCAGCGTAACCCGGTTGTAAATGCAAGAACTGGTTCGCCATATAAATTACATATTAGTTATAGTGAAGCACAATATAGGTAAACAGAGAGAAAATATATATGTATGAAAAAGAAGAGCTATTAAATAATTAAAATAATAATAGATATATAGGTACCATAAAAATACGAAAATGAATACCTACACATATATAAACAATTTCATAATAATGAAATAATTTATGCGTATGGAATGCTTCAAGTCTAGTTATAATATCGTCTATGGAATCATATATCTGCAGCTATTCTGCATCTGATGCCATTCTTTAATCAGGGATCCAGACCTCCATGACAGCGCCGCCTGCAGCAGAGAGTTGGTGCTGTGCTCCAGCCTCAGCTTGAGGCCAGCAACACGATGTCTCAGGAGTGAGACGAATCCAGGAACACAGCCTTCGGCATACATTGTGAGAGCGCTGCAAGAACGTGCCAGCCCGAACAACATTCTGTACGAATTATTATACTGAACACGAAAACGGTCGTACGTCAGTCGTTTGTAATTCGACCAGAGCTCGCAGGTATACATGCTGATGAAGAATACTTTAACTCCTGCGTGTCAGTGATGTAACGTAGGTCTACCTGTCATACAAAATATGAAATATCTACCTTATTTACGAAAAATAAAACGTCACATTTTTTGTAATCATCGAGTCGACATTTTCACACCAAAATGACTAAATTAAACTGTTAGGAATGTACGGATTTCTTAATTAAAAAATATTTATTCGTTACTCTCGTATTTTCGGCCAGTGTGTAAAAGAGAGAAGGATATTGCACACCGCAGTTAAATCGAGCAAGAAAGAGCACGACTTTACCACGCATTTCATGTAGGACAAAGATGGCGGTTGCTTGGGTTTCGGCGAAAGCGAAAACAATATAGAAAGTGTACGGCAGAGTCGGATAACACGTGTTTGACAAAGATGGAGTGCAGGCAACTGACGCTAGCTGGCGACCGCGTCGTTGAATTCATTTGCTAATGAAACGTCAGCGGAAGCGCACGCAAATTCGATACGCCATGATTTTATAATAATTTATTAAAATAATGCAAATATGTATGTTTACCTTACATAATTATATAAATGGACCTTTAAAGAGTCTTAATGTATCGTATATATGTATATTTTATCATATATTAAAAACTATGCCGATTTTTAATCAGGTAACGCTATGTTACACCACCGTCCCCGAAGGTATTTTTTAGCACAGTCTTTTAAGAGTTAAAGAGGATGCTCTTCACCTCTCTGCTGCATCGGTAAAAACGGCGTGAAAGCATGTTGGCACGAATGCCTCCTTTGTCGTTCAATGTCATCATCGTCCTGTCCATTTTCATTAAAGATATGGCCAAGATATTTTCCTTTTTTGAACCCTCAGTTTTGGTACAGGAAAATTTTTAATAATCACAATAGTTTAATCGATCTGAAGGTATGATTGTGAAAAATAGTATGAAAAGACATAAGTCCTTCTGCCTATGCTAATTGCTTTCCTTTGTTTCTATAAGTTGTTTTCGAAATTTTTTCTGTATTTTAGAGGAAGATACAACAGTAACTACCTATTTAAATATCTTTTGTTTCTGTGTCTCCATGTACTTAGAAATGTCATTATCCCGCCGTGCGAAATAGAAAATTCAGCATTACATTTCTCACATTTAATATGTGATCGTTTTTTTTTAATGAACGGAAATTCACGTCTTGGATCATTCGTCGTTGAACTTGCATTCTCTTTTATTACTCATTGCTTTACCGTGTTTCTTTCTCGAACATCACCATGTGTCATTGGGTAAGCACGGGAGTGGGCATTGACGTATTATAAAATAGACACGTAATTCCCAGACTAGCCGGCTTTCATATGTAGCAAATATTGTATTGAAAGATAGAACAGATCACATAATCAAGTAATCACGTAAAAATCAGGGAAGTTGAAATCACAGTGACTAAAATAGCATACTCATTTTTACACACTTTTACAATAGTGCACGATACCTACTCTATTTCTTCTTTTGCGTAGCGTTTTGCCGGTTACAACGAAGGTCCGTTCGATAACGAATGCAAGTGAGGCAATCAACTTACTTTTGAGTCGCCAAGATTTCACGCTTGTAACGTATCTACAGTTTATTGTATCATTGGGAGAGGGGATGTGTCATCGACGATAGTACAGACCATTGACGTATTATAATATAGACACGTTATTCCCATACTAGCCGGCTTTCATATGCAGCAAATTTTGCATTGAAAGAGACAACAAATCACGGCACACAAACGCTCTGCGTATAGATAGAAAAATCAGGTAATTTGAAGTTACGGTGACTAAAATAACATGCCCATTCTTACAATACTGTACGGTACTCTGTTCGTTTTTTCCGCGTGGCTTCGCGCCTGTTCACAAAGAAGGTCCGTTCGATAACGAATGCAAGTAAGGCAGTTACCTTACTTTTGAGTTGCCAAGATTTCACGCTTGTAACGTATCTACAGTTTATTATATCATTGGGCGCAGCATTCTTTGCCAAAATAAACTTTTTTTAAAACGCCGTACGAATTGTTAAAAATCGGGACATCCGGTCATGTTAGTGTAAAGACCGTCGCTTGCTACACAGAATATTATATGTCCTGATTAAACATATTTTCTGTACGAAAGCACGAAATAAACAAGGATTAATGGAAATGTGACTTTCAATAGCGAAATGAGATATAATAATCAGTTCCAAAAGATCGGTTTTAAACTATTTTCGTCGTCACTTTAAAGACCATATAACTGGATTTATTATGCTTTTATTTTATAATGCGTAGTAGGTATTTTGAAATTACCATACTATGATAATTATTATACTAACTCTAAATGAAAGCGAGAGGGACCTTTCTCACTAAACTTAGTTATAGTATTAAAAAAATAATGAAATGTTGTGTTACGTAGTACAAAGGTAAAATAAAAATTAAATTTTAAATTAAAACGCCGCATTTTGAAGTAACTGCCAAATCATTCACTGATATTAAAGTGCCTATCGAAAAAATAATTTTACAATTTGTCTATGACGGCCTATGTCTATGATCAGCCTTCATTTGACGTTTATCATAATTTGTCTCCTTTCTACTAGTCTGGTGTTCGCTGAGAGTGCAACCATGGACCACGCTGTCGTCAAGTCCGAGCCAGGGTCTGCGCCCGATAGCGGCGATGAAGGAGCGTCGTGCGCGTATGTAGAAATGCCGTATCCCGGCATCAAGCAGGAGTGCTCGGAGTACTCCAGAGAGGCCGACCAGCGCGCCGGTAAGGAATTATTCCACTTCTGATTGATACTGAGTGAACCGCGCACCTGGTGTGGTGCTAATTGGGTTAGGTTGGGCACCTTGAGAGGGTGGGAGGAGTCTGTTGACCTTCATTCTTCATAACCTCAAATCTTTCATTTTAAACGTCATTTCGTTTGACGTGACAATACCATAGATAATTAGCTTCCATTATCGAACGGCGTTTATGTCATAGATTCACTTATGTTGTCCATTTATTTCTCAAAACCGTTGACAATTAATCAGCATTGAATATACCAATCTAGAGTGAGTTATAATAAGTGTTTCAGGTTGTTTAGAGTAGGACTGCTGCTCATTAGTGATGGGTCCGCTCTGTACTATTACAATGTAGTACTACATTACATTGAAGTGTACATTTCACACCTTTTGAAGTGTAGTGCACACTACAAACTACACACACTTCAAAGTTATTGAAAGTACAGTTGCCGGCAAACTTCTTGAAATTCTTTGGCGTAGTGGGGGAATGCGCAGAAGGCAAAATTTGGGTCTCTTTGGTGGAATGGTACATGCGCAAACTTCTCCCCACTACGCCGTAAAAATTCAAGATGTTTGCCGGCTACTGTACATACTTCAAATAGTACACTTCATTTTAAAGCAAACACTACAAAGTACACACACTTCAAAGTTATTGAAACTTCGATTTATGAATGCGTACAGGTCGCCGGTTCGAACTTTACTCCAGACCAGCAAGTTAGTCCTATTTTCATAGCACTGACGTTTAGCTTAGTTTTAAAATATTAAGAATATTGATGTGACACGTTTTTCGTGTTCGCATTGCTATTTAAAAAAAACTAAAACCAAAAAATATTAGTAAAGGCATATACCGTGTTAGTATATTTTCATATTAATAATTATCGTATTGTATTATTATTATTTTATATTAATTTTTTTATATATTATTATGGATCAGATCTTAAATATTCGCTGTACGCATACCAACTTTTTGTATGCTGTAAGTTTTTTGGTTAAACACATTTTGCCAAAAAAACTCGTTTTTGAAGAGGAAATCTTAAATCGGAAGTTTATAGCCATAATCATTTCATGGTAATGCGTTCTGTCCAGCTACGTTCCAAGTCAATGTATACAACACCAACTACAATTTCCATCACGGACTGTTCTCCATCAATGAATAACAAATGCTTCAAGCAAAAAACCGGCCCTTATTTGAATAGCTATTGCTTAAATATCACTCGGAAAACAGCCATATTTGTTTTCGTGTCGTGACTTCATGGTGTCAAAGTATTCCGTTGCATGACGCCCGCGTAAGCTAAAATTACACTGAATGCGTCAAAAGCAAAAAAATCAATTTATACAAAATATCGTACCTACAATATTATTATTTGCATTGCTTGGACAAAACTTTGCACTAAAAATTGACTGAATTTGTAAAAAGAGTAATATTTTTTTGGCTGCATAGGAAAGCCGTATTCTGAAATACAGTATTGTATGTTGGTCATCAAGAGGTGACGTGGAGCCGAGCGCGGGAGTCAGGCAACTCTCCAGCTCTGTCGTATCGGATTATTATTTGTTATTCCAGAAGCAGGTTCTAGCAACGTCGGCTGGATGAGCGCGCGGGGAGGTGATGTGCAGACAGGGGAGGAGTTTCCAACCGAGAGTGGCGGTGAAGGAGCAGGCGGTGGGTTGCCCTACGCTCGCGTGGACATCAAGCAGGAGTGCTCGGAGTACTTCAGGATGGTCGACCAGCGCGACGGTGAGGATTTGGATTTGGTCACTTCGCAGTTTTAATTCGCGAAGAGACTCACTCGATTTGGCCGATAAAGGAAAATAGATAATTTTTAATACAACTAGTGTTCAACAACTGTTCGAGCGTAGCTTTTTCTGAACCAGCCCTACGTACTTAGTAATTAAACTTTACAAACAAGTCTTCAACAATCAACAACTCGAAATGTTTGCTTGTTTTGTTATTTCAGACTAAAGACAACCTTTGAAATGTTTTCAAAACATTGTTTCTACGTCACGGCCGCTTGCAATAGACATGATGATAGTATTAAAGAATAAGTGATTTTAGAGAAGAAAATATTTTTAAAGCATTCTAAAAAATGAACCAATTTTAATATGAACATTGAGATTAATAAGATTTCCAATAAAATAAAGGTATTAAATTGTGCAATCCGCCATTTTAACTGAAACACCGGTGAGAGCGAATGGCGTCACGCCTTAGTATACATCATCCGTGACTTTGAGCTGTTGTCATAGATATAATGCAACGTTTACTTAGGCTTGACGTCGCTCAGACGAAATTACAGCTGCGTACGTTTGCAATTCTTTGCGTAAAAACTTAGTTTATTACTGAAATAATGTTATTTTCGATAGCTATAGTAGATGTGTTCCTATATTTTAGAAGTTTATCATTCCTATTAACGCGTCATTAAAAGGTCAGGGCTGGAAGCCTGTTAGAAAATACATGTGTTGGGTAAAAAAGTACAGATCCAGTTTCAGCTCGGTTTCAGTAGCGATAAATCGGCGTTTATTGGACACAAGACTATTTCATCCTTAATATATACACATTCTTGAATAATCACAATCTTAAGATAGTATGCAGAAAGCCTCTTAGCCACTACCCACCTCGCTTGGTATATATAAATACCTCTTCTAAGGTTATTATTCGTCACAGTACAGTGAAAGTCATATTTAATAATTTTATGTAAGTAAAAAAATGTGTGCAGTGAATTTTCATTAGATAAGGCCATGGTTACATGTTATTTGAAGTTGACGAGTAATAATAAATTGTTTTGGATTATAGATAGAAATCTGTATTAAATACGAATATTATTTTTTCATTGCAGATCCTTTATGGCTGCAAGATTCAATTCTGACTAAACACACTGCGCCTGTGTCCAGCCCGATAGTGTCTGCTTTTGCTCTTGCTGTGGTTCCAGGAAAAGGGGGCACAATGTCAACCACTACAAACTCAAGAAAACGTTTGGTGTCCGCCACTAGAAAGAAACTGTTTCCCTGTTCAGAGTGCTCTTCCAAGTATAAAAGTAAAGCTAGTTTAAAAAACCACATGCGTACTCATAAATCAAAAAAGCAGTTTGCGTGTACACATTGTACTTTCACTAGTCATCTTAAAAGTGACTTAAGAAGCCACATCCTTACTCATACAGGAGACATACTGTTTTCCTGTTCACAGTGCACTTACACTTGTAAGAGTAAATATAGATTAAGTTACCACAAACTCAGTCACACTGGGGAGAAACCATTTGAATGTACGCAGTGCAATTACACGTGTAAAATAAAAGCCCACTTAAAAAGGCATATGCTTACACACACAGGGGAGAAACCGATTGCATGTACACAGTGCAATTATACGTGTAAGATTAAAAGTCACTTGAGAAGACATATGTTTACACACTCAAAAGAGAAACCGTTCTCATGTGAACATTGCACTTACACTAGTCATCTTAAAGAAAACGTTAGAACCCACATGCTTACTCACACAGGGGAGAAACCGTTTGCATGTACACAGTGCAATTATACGTGTAACATTAAAAGCCACCTGACAAGACACATGTTTACACACTCAATGGAGAAACCCATCTCATGTGAACATTGTACTTATAGTACTCATCTTAAAGTTAACTTTAGAAACCACATGCTCACTCACACTGGGGAGAGACCTTTTGAATGTACACAGTGCAACTCTAGGTTTAAGTTAAAAAGCATCTTAAAAAGGCACATGCTTATACACACAGGGGAGAAAACGTTCTGTTGTTCAAAATGCACTTTCAAGAGTTATCTTAAATCTGGCTTAACGGAGCACATGGCTACCCACACCGAAGATAAACCGTTCGCATGTGTAGTGTGCACTTTCATGTGTAAAAATAAAGTAAATTTAAGATACCATATGCTAACACACAGTGTGGAAAAACACTTTGCATGTACACTGTGCACTTATACGTGTATAAGAAAAAGCCACCTCAAAAGTCACATGCTTACGCACAAAGAGTAGATATCGTTCGTATATGCACAGTGCTATTTTACTAGTTATATTAAATGTAATGTACGAAGTTATTTTATTTCTTAAACAGGAGAGAAACCGTTTCCTTTAACACCATACACTTGTGCGTGTAAAATATAGTTTAAGGTAACAAGCTCATTCACACTGGGAAGAAAACGTTTGCATGTACACAGTGCAATTATTAAGTAATCCTATAAGAGAATTAAGACGACGTGTGCCTATTCACCATTGAGTTAAGCTGATCTCCAATTTCCACTGTAGAGTGGGTCTCTACAGTGGACACTCGGATTATTTTATATTTGTTAACTATGTACATGCATAAAACAACCCATTGTTATTTTATTTTTAATATGAAAAGTTTATAAAAAAATGAGCTATTTCATCAGTGTTGACTGTAACACAGGAATAGGAATGGAGAAAGGGGTGAGGAGGTAGTAGGCAGAGTATGGTTGGATGAAGAGGAGATGAGATGATGTGAGTGTTTGGCCAAAGCCGATATAGCGATGATGATATAACTTCGTTAATACAATTCCTTTAGTAAAAATAACCTATTCAAAATAGATACGGATTTCATATATTAATAATAGTGATAAATATGCCCTCCTTTTCCATTTGAATTGTAAAAATATCCTATTATTTTGAACTCGTAACATTTTGACAAACATTGAGTCGTAGGTCCAAATGGACATAACAGCATTTCAAGAATTGTCATTATTTTAGTGAATTTTTAGGAATATAAAAATACAAGCCTCTGTAAATCAATTTTTATATAACATCTTTCAAAAATAACTTTAAATTTTAACTATGTCCTTTGGGTTCAATATTTTTGTAACAAGTTTAATCCTGTGGTTCAAGTATATTAAAATTTATCTTATGTGTATATATCATCCCCTAAAATGTAAGTATCTTCCCCATAAAAAATTCAACAAGAAAGATCGACAGTAGGAGCAAGCTGTGTTCCTCTGGATATTCTCGTTTTTTCAACGTAATTTATTTTTTTTAAGCTAAGTTAGTTTTATTTTGGGCCTCAATTAACAATGCATTGCATTTTAATTTTTATTTATGTAAATATATTTTTATTTTTGAATTATAAACACCTTTATGAAAACCTCAATGTCGCCCAGAGGAACAGTGCATGCGATGTTCTTCTGGACAATACTTGTGACTCTGAACAGAACAGAACTTTACTGATGATGTATATGGCCCGGTTGCGCCATCGGAAGTAAGAGTAGAGTTAAGAAAAAAGCATAGATTTTTGCATTCTCCACCAATCAATACACCCGTTTTCGTAAAAATTATGCTTTTTGCTTAACTCTTTACTCTTACATCTGATGGCGCAACAGGGTCTAAATCATATAAAACACATAATTTGTTATTAACAATGATTATATTTTATACAAAATACAGTTGAAATATAAATGTGGAGAAAATCAGTCTACTTTATATAATCTAACAATAATTTTTTCTGCTTCAGAAAAAAATTCTTCGGTGATTTATACCACTGAATTTTCAAATCGTTGGGGATTTTCCTTAATACTTGTAGATTTTGTGGTTCCCGAAAATTTACTTACACTCATATAGTATCATAGATATGTTTTTTGATCAATTTTAATAAATGCATTCATAAAAAAAATCATCATTCGAACTTAATTTAAATTGATAAATTCTTAAAATAAGCAAATATAATAAAAAATTCGTTGAGATTTTCTCAAATCATCATACTGCTACTGCATGAATATTAAATATATAATATGTGGGGTATAAAAGCAAAGGCAGCAATATCCAAAAAAAATATGATTACAGTCATCGAGGATTACTAATTTATTATGTATTGAATTCGGAACTTTATAGGAAACAGCCTATAAGAATGTTCTTAGGTTTTCACTGCCACTTAGAGTCTTCTTGGGTATAATGCCGTGTTATCACGACCTTTCCATCAGCCGTGATGATGGACCCTGCAAGGGGATCCGAAACGTTGGCCAGAAAGGTCGTAATAACACGGCATAATACCCCAGAAGGCACAGACCAGAAGAAACAGCCTATAAGTTTATATGAAACATGATTATGGAAGGGATAGATAAACAAAATCTATTCCCCACATCTTTACCTATAATTCTTCTGTACGTGTGTATTTCACTGTACTCCTCTTAAACGGGTGGGTCGATTTTAATGGAATTTTTTGTGTGCGTTCGAGTGGGTCCCTGGATGGCTTAGATTCACAACTGGACCCAGTAGGTGGCTAGAGCCAGGTTCTAGGATTTAAGCCACACAACAACTGACAACTGACCCACAGACAACGTCTGTCGGGTCCGCTAGTGTTATATAAATGTACCAAATTGTAGTAGTTTAAATTATTAAGTCGCCATCAGAGTGGTCATTTAAGACCAAGCTCATGATTAACTATTATAATGACTTTTTTCTAAATTTTTAACTCTTAAAAGACTGTGCTAAAAAAAAACTTTGGGGACGGTGGAGTAACACAGCGTTACCTGATTAAAAATCGGCATAGTTTTTAATATGTGATAAAATATACATATATACAATACAGATAAGACTTTTTAAAGGTCCTTTATATAATTATGTAAGGTAAATATACATATTTGCATTATTTTAGTAAATTATTATAAAATCATGGCAAATCGAATTTGCGTGCGCTTCCGCCGACGTTTCAATAGCAACTGAATACAACGACGCGGTCGCCTGCTCGCTTCAGTCGCATGCACTCCGTCTTTGTCTAGCACGTGTTACCCGACTCTATCGTACTCTTTCTATATTGTTTTTGGTTTCGCCGAAACCCAAGCAACCGCTATCTCTGTCCTACATGAAATGTATGGTATTGTCGTGCTCTTTCTTGTTCGATTTAACTGCGATGCACAATATACTGCTCTCTCTTACACACTGGCCGAAAATACGAGAGTAATGAATAAATATTTTTTAATTAAAAAATCCGTACATTCCTAACAGTTTAATTTAGTAATTTTGCTGTGAAAATGTCTATTCGATGATTACAAAAAATGTGACGTTTTAGTTTTCGTAAATAAGGTAGATATTTCATATTTTGTATGACAGGTAGACCTACGTTACATCACCGACACACAGGAGTTAATGTTATTCTTTTTGAAGTTAAGTAAGAAAATGGTTAGCTTCAGGGATTTGTAAATCACCACACTTTTGTGTTAAGTTAAAAAATGACAAATCATATGTATGACATTTTTCAATAAAAAAATAACTCAGTTGTATTGTTTTATTTTTATATTTAATTTTTATTTAATAAAGCGGGAAGATACAGCAAGACTGTTATATATCAGGATTCGTGGTTTTTACGACGCATTACACCAGGAATGACAGGCAAGAAATGAAAGAACGAAATGTTCAATACAAATTTAATCACTTATATAACGATTAAAATTAAAGTATGAATAGAACAGTGACACGAATATGAAAACAAACTATCACAAAATAAAATGGTTATCGCAGTATATTATAATTTCCACTATCAATATGACAGAGGGATCAATCGTAATTGCACACACGACTGCCATCTGTGGCCAGAGTTCATACCTAAGAGATTCTGTAGCTAACCAACGAACATGTTGTTTAGCTACAGAACCGATAGAGATGGTCGTCAAACGTCAAAGTATAAATACGAGTCCAACGCGACATTAACAGTTTTACGTCAGGACGCTTTGGGAGAAGAAGTTGATAAGTGCATATGATATAATCATTTTTCTATAAGCTTTCAATATAGCTTAATGGGCTTGAATGGGGTTCCTGCTTTTTCTGCTCTTGGAAGAGTGTGAGCGTGTGTTGCCTTTGTGCCTGGGTGGCTGGAATTTTACTTCCATCAGGAGAGAGGTGGAATGGACTCGGGAGTGATCCGGTCAATTCGAGAAGTTGTTGTGGAGGGGTGTGGTATTGTCTGTGTGACGATTGGAGTGTTGGGTGTGGTGAGTCCATTTTTCATCGCAGCAGATGGGCGAGATTCGGGGATGCCGTGTTCGTGGTGTCGACTAAGACTTCCATGTTTCCGGCACGGTAACGCATCCGTTCGGAGACAATGTTGTGTCAAATACCATTTGACTGCTTTGACCCAAATTTTCCCTACTTATTCTGCAGGACATCTCATCCACCTCCAGCCCCGATCGAAACAGAAACATCATTTTTATTTATAGTCTTTGTAAACCAATGGTAATCCTCCCCTCCACAAACACACATACACACACACACACACACACACACATATATATATATATATTATATATAAATAATATATTTTTTAAATACTTTATAGTCATGTAGGACCTCATCAATGAAGAGAAGCTCTTGAGTCTGATGAGGGAGCCACAGTTCTTATTATAATATATAGGTAGTATATACAAGTTATTCATTAATACGGTAAAAAAGATAAGTTGATAATGAAAGTATTGGAGTTATTTTGAAAAAAGCTTTAGGTTTAAATGATTTATGTTTTTAAGTTTGATTTTAGGAAAATTTTAATTTTTTTGATTTGCTCTGAAGGGTTACTGATGCATCGAATCTCGATAGGTAAGTTATTATAGTAATTAAAGGCTTTATAAATATAGTGAGTACTTTATAAATATAAAGTAAATATACGGATTACTAGAAGCCGAGCAAAACACATTAACGGCGTCGCTGGAGAAACCCACTCCTCCACAAACACCTGACGCAGAATTTTTCAAACTTTCACTTGACGGTGAGCTCCGGACCCAAACGGTTGTACGCTTTTTGAACAGTGAGATCTGTTCGAAACGTCGGCAGACGACTGGTCCTGACGACCAGAATTTGACGCGGGTTACCCCCAAAGTAGTTAGAACTAACATATATATATATATGTAACAAAAGGAACTTCTGGACTCCCTCGCGTTTTCTGTAAATGGTCTCCGTGAGAAAACCAAGGCCGACGTTTCGACACGGTATCACGTGCCATTGTCAAGGCTAAAAAGGCCTCAAAAGCTACGGACTAGCCGTACTTGTTCGCGGGTGACATGAACCTTATTGGTGGGAGACTTTCATGTCACCCGCGAACAAGTTCGGCTAGTCCGTAGCTTTTGAGGCCTTTTTAGCCTTGACAATGGCACGTGATACCGTGTCGAAACGTCGGCCTTGGTTTTCTCACGGAGACCATTTACAGAAAACGCGAGGGAGTCCAGAAGTTCCTTTTGTTACATACAATAACGCTCGCGGAAACCTCAAGCAAAACATATATATATATATATATATGCCAGAGCCAAACTCCAGTGATACTTCTGATTAATGAACAATGAACAAATAAAATTTCAAAAGTTTTTGAGTTTTTAAAATCTATTCTAAATACAAATCCCAATATAACTGGCTGTTGCAATTTTTACAAGGTGATTGTTATAGTTAAGCTTGCTGTTCAAATATACTCCAAGATCCCTACACAAAGATATTTTAATTAAAGTCTCATCATTTAAAAAGGAAGTTGATTTTTTTATATTTCTGGTGTATGAAATTGAAAAGCATTTTGTAGTGTTAGTAGTAGTAGTGTAGTCTTGCGGCTTCTATCCTCCTATCCAATTCGTTTTCTCGCTTTCCGTCCTGAGATGTTATTACACCGAGGTACTTGAAACTGTTCACCTGTTTTAGATGTATTTTAAGAGATGTAAATTAAGTACCTAACTTTAACTGACTTTATTTATTATTTATTTATTTATTAACGCCCTACAGAGCTTTAAAGGTAAAGTGTACATTCATGGAATGAAATATATAATTGAAATGAATTAATGAAATTATAAAATAATACATCTATGTAACGTATACCTTTCTTCCAAAGGAAATGCATCATACCATTTCATAGCACATCAATTTGCGCTGCGGAAAATCGTGTAGTAAGACCATTAACTATCCTAATTACGAATGTCTGTCTGCCCTCAAGTGGTTTTGGTATGAGGCTAGAAATATAACAATGATACTGACGATGACTAGCCGCTAATAAGGCCCGGGCGCCCGAGTGTACACGCAGGGGTCGATATTAATTACGACAAAGTCGCGTGATTTTTCACGGGTTTTACGGCTAGCATAAAATAAAAACAATTTGAAACTGGACAAACTACCTTATTATTTCTATTGAATTTTAACAGACTACCGAATAATTACTTAATCCATACTTGCCACAAGAAAAAACACAGGTAGGTATATTTTTTTCTATTAAGTCATTGGTACTGGTCTGTTGATGGTATTAACTCTTTTTTAAATATTATAATAATATAATTAATGATCATAATTTCTTATGCACATCTACTAGTCTATTTTACATAAATTTATATAAAAAATGTCATAACAGATACTTTACGGTACATTCGTTTATTCAAAATGTTCGTATAAATGTGGGCTGATTTCTTGAAAATTATAAAATGATCCAAGCTCCCCGAGGCCTCAACATGTTCTCCAAGTCTGTCTTCGTCTTCTTCATAGCTGTTTATATGGTTCAGGTGAGTAAAACAAAAAATATTTAATGAATATGGCGATGATACAAAAGCGTACCTATTGATAAAAAAAACGAGCGAGCCTTACAGTAGTCGCATATGATGTGTAACATTTGACATCTCACAATTAAAAAATTCAATTGACTAGCAAAACTAATAACTATATATTTATTATTTATTAAAAAGAAAATGTATGTGCATTTATTTTTTATTGAACTTTGCCGCACTAGATAGGTACAGTTGCCGGCAAACTTCTTGGCTTAGTGGGGGAATGCGCAGAAGACAAAATTTGGGTCTCTTTGGTGGAATGGTACATGCGCAAACTTCCCCCCACTACGCCGTAAAATTTCAAGATGTTTGCCGGCTGCTGTACCATACATCTACATACGCATTTTGTTTAGAAATGTGTCTTTTAAATGATATGTTTTAATTTATTTTCATAGATAGCGATAGTGTGCCGACAAACATATTTTATGAAAACTTGGAATAAATATTTAAAAATAATCACATAAATTACAATAAATTTGAGAATGTAAATCATTAAGGGTGGTTATTGTTTACATTAATGTAAAAAAAGTGTTTTTTGGATATATATTGGATAGTAAGATACAAGCCAAAATATATCAAAGTTACTACATTCACACGCTTGACATCAGCCACCTAACATATATACAAAATCAGAAGCGTTGGCTGGTAGTCTAGGTACATCATTTCTGTGGTGGCACTTGCTGGACATTGATTTTTTTACAAACGATGATTTTTTGTCCATCGCGCGCTGGCGTCTTATTAGACTTAGGCCCGGTTGTTTCAAATTCGATCAAAGTAAGCGTAGAGTTTAAACTGAAATTTTACGTTCTCCACCAATCAGACGATCCGTTTTCGTAAAAATCTATGCTTTTATCGACCGCTTACTTTGATCGAACTTGAAACAACCGGGCCTTAGGGCCGGTTGTTTCAAGTTGGATCAAAGTAAGCGTTCTTTTAAAGCATAGATTTTTACGTTCTCCACCAATCAGACGATCCGTTTTCGTAAAAATCTATGCTTTATTCGACCGCTTACTTTGATCGAACTTGAAACAACCGGGCCTTATAAGAGCACCCCTTTCTGTGCTTTTGTTTTTTTGTTGTCTTTTTCCCTACGAGGGTGGATGATCTCCCACTGTCACCGCGTCAATCACATACACCGGATGATTTAATTTATCTGTGTTTATTATTTCCTTTGTCATATTATTGTATAAAATTTTTCTAAATAAAGACGCTCGGAAGTGTTTGGGTGAAGGGATTGGGCGGCCAACTCTCCAGGTCGCAGGGGTGCGTGTTGCTCTGTCTGCGGCTTGGCGAGGAGGCCGCGATTAGCATTAAAATAATGCCAACTAGGCGGCGACCGTGATGGGCCGATATGGACGCTCTGCGCATAAAGCGGCCCAGGGTGTGTGGTGAGTCCCCTTCACTGGCTTCTTATTTCCTGTTCGCATTTCCGTCTATTTTCAAAAATTCAAAAAAAAAACAATTAAAATTGTCTATCGTCACAGATTTGGGGAAATTTATTTTTTCTTTTATTTCAACGAAATGTGGCGTTAATCTTGTTCTTCATCAGCCTTCGTCTTTCCACTGCTGGATATAGGCCTCTTACTGATTTTTCCATTCTTCCCTGTTGTTGGCTAGTTGTAGCCATTTCTTTCCCCCCACAGCGACAATATCATCGGCCCATCTCTTTTGAGGTCTTCGGATCTTCGGTCTTTCCCAGGGTCTCCATTTCAGAACTCTGTGACGTTTATAATTTCGAAATTAACTTTGTGGAAGTTCATTGTAAATAACTATGAATAGAACACAACGTTGTTTACTTCACACAATGAGAGTTTAATTAAATTAATTAATTAAAACGTTTTCGATGCTTACTCCATCATCTTCAGTAATATACTAACTTAAGACTAGAAGACATTTTATCTACTACATAGTTGTCGGGAGTGGGGGAGGGGCAGGCGGAAAGTGAAAGTGGTTGCTGGGAGGGGCTAGTATGGTAAGAAGGAGGGATGTAATAAGTGGTGTTTGTATGTTTAAGGACTTATCATTATTTAGATGAATTTCTATATTTTCCAAGATGTCCAATTTCTTTCCTTTTTTGCATACATGCAACACCTCCACGTTATCATACTTGAAGTGATGTCCCTCTAATCTCACATGGTCTGCCATCTCTGCATTAATATTGAAATTTTTTATCCCTTTAAAATGTTCATCTATTCGTGTTTTTATTTTTCTTCCGGTTTGTCCTATATAGCATGATTGGCAGTTCCCACAGTTAATTTTATAAACCCCACTATTATCTAGATGTTCTGTTTTAGTTTTATTATTGAAAATGTATTTCTTAATGGTGTTGTTTGTGTAGAACGCGGGTCTGAACTTTCTATCTTCACATAAATTAAGAAGGTCTGTGGTGAGTTTTCCTGTATATAAAATTCTTCTCCACGGTTTTTCTGCGTTCATGTTTTCTTTTGGCTTGTAGTATATGTATTTTTGAATTAGTGTATCTTTTTAATTTTATTTATTATTGTTTTTTCTTTGTACCCGTTATTAGTTGCGATTTTGAGAATTATTTTCATTTCCGTCTTATAGCCCTCTGGTGACCGTCAGATTATTACTGAAGATGATGCAGTAAGCATCGAAAACGTTTTAATTAATAAATTTAATTAAACTGTCATTGTGTGAAGTAAATAACGTTGTGTTCTATTCATATTTATTTGTTTATAATTTCAGCCAAATGAAGCGATCTTCGGACTGGACGCCGCTGTGGAGGCCGCCGCCGCCGACTCGGCCACCAGCGCCAACGCCGCGACGCAGGCGGCAGCCGCCCAGACCCTCGCGGCGCTCTCCGCCCTGCGGGACGCCCGCAACGCCGAGCTGGACGCCCTGACGCAGCAGGTGTCCGCGATCCTCAACGCGACCATCGCCCAGGCGGTGACCGCGGCTTCAGGGGACGCGACCAAAACGGCTGCCTGCAGGCAAGTAAGTTGTGCAATCAAATATACGTTATAAATAGTATTTTTTTTCAATTCAATTTTTATTTATTCCATAATATGTATATTACAAACTTATATATATATATATAAGAGGTATATGCATTATGAAAAGGTTATTTTTCGGCAACTTCGCAAATTTATAAAATTATTTTATTTTTGTGCTAATTTCGTATACTCAGAGAGGCCCTAGAAATTCACAAACACGATTTATCCGTGAACACAAGATACGATGCCAAGAGATTACCTGCTACATATCATACAGTGATTAACAAAACAAAATATAAAAATGAATCAAATGTAGAAAATAAAATTAAAAACATTAAACGAATTGTCGACAGCCCTAGCACGGGTAAAACCAACAATTATAAAAGAACAATCAGTCCAACACCCCAACCCCCGCCCCACCACCAATCAGAAAAGAGAAAGTAATTAGCCCGCCTCCGCGCCCACCACCATTACCACTACCCCTACGGTGAAGTCAGAGAAATCGAAAAGTTTCTCTTTATATATATATATATATATTAAAATAATCATATTTATTATTAAACAATTAAATATGACCTGTACAATCTGGTCAGAGATGTAAGAGAATCCTACTTCGGAAAACTCCCTCAGACACATGGAATATATTAATATCTAAAGCGATTTTGTTCAGCATAGCTGTGGCTCTTCAACAGGCATAACCATCGGCAGGTTGGTCCTGTATATTTGAATGTGAAACAATCTATGCTGACGATGCCTAATGTAATTTTTAGGAACATACAAACCAATACTCTGCATAATTTCAGGATTATCGATTATACCGCCCAACAATCGATAAAAATTTGTAATCAAATACACATTCCTTCTAGTCTCCAGACTATTGTAGCCAAGCATACCCTGGAGAAACTCGGTTGGGTAAAGCTAAGGATAATGATAAGATAATAATGATAATATGTTATAACCTACGCAATATATTGAACAAAAATACTATTAAAATGGTGTATTACGCGTTAGTGCAGTCCCTCTTACAGTATGGTATTATTGGGTGGGGAGGGGCTTATATGTCCACCGTACAGCCATTAATCATAATGCAAAAAATTATAATTAAAATGATTCTCAAAAAACCTAATGACTATCCTACTGTAAGTATATTTCAAGAATTTAATGTACCGTCACTCAAATATACAAAACAAACTCCCTACGCCAAATTTACAAAGAATATTTTATAAATAAATCTCACCCCTTATACTGTATAAATAGTAGACATAGAACAAAGGGACAAATAAAGATACCATTTTTAAGAACCACCATGGCACAACATCATTATATTATACATACTTGGGAGTTAAATGGTACAATACATTTTCGGCCGGTGTGAAAAAGAGAGGGGAATATTGCACATCGCAGTTAAATCGAGCAAGAGCACGACAATACCACACATTTCATGTAGGACAGAGATGGCGGTTGCTTGGGTTTCGGCGAAAGCGAAAACAATATAGAAAGGGTAGGTACGGTAGAGTCGGGTAACACGTGTTAGACAAAGATGGAGTGCAGGCGACTGACGCGAGCAGGCGTCGTGTGTCGGTGGTTTACGTAGGTCTTCATGTCATAGAAAATATTAAATATCTACTTACCTTAAAAATTTTCTTAGGTTTTCACGGCCACTCATAATCTTCAAGCTTGTGTTTTATGGGGTATTATGGGGTATCAGCCCCGATGTTAGACCCTGCAATGGGATCCGAACGTAGGCCCGAAAGGTCGTAACAACACGGCGAATACCCCAGAAAACAATAACTTGAAGATCTACTTACCTTATTTACGAAAACTAAAACGTCACATTTTTTGTAATCATCGAGTCGACATTTTCACACCAAAATGACTAAATTAAACTGTTAGGAATGTAAGGATTTTTAAATTAAAAAATATTTATTCATTACTCTCGTATTTTCGGCCAGTGCGTAAAAGAGAGCAGAATATTGCACATCGCAGTTAAATCGAGCAAGAAAGAGCATGATAATACCACACATCTCATGTAAGATAGAGATGGCGGTTGCTTGGGTTTCGGTGAAAGAGAAAACAATATCGAAAGACGGACTGGAGCTGTCAGCGTGAGCGCACGCAAATTCGAAATGCCATGATTTTATGAAAATTTACTAAAATAATGCAAATATGTATTTTTACCTCACATAATTATATAAAGGGACCTTTAAAAAGTCTTATCTGTATTGAAAGTATATATTTTTTACCACATATTAAAAACTATCTCGATTTTTAATCATGTAACACTGTGTTACACCACCGTTTCCGAAGGTATTTTTTAGCAGTATTTTAAGAGTTAACCCTCATGGGCTTGAATGGGATTCCTGCTTTTTCTGCTCTTGGAAGAGTGTTGAGAGTGTGTTGCTTTTGTGCCTGGGTGGCTGGAATTTTACTTCCATCAGGAGAGAGGTGGAATGGGCTCGAGAGTGATCCGGTCAATACGAGAAGTTGTCGTGGAGGGATGTGGTGTCGATCATAAGATTTCGATGCTTCCGGCACGGTAACGCGTCCGTTCGGAGTCAATGTTTTGTCAAATACCGTACGACTGCTCTGACCCAAATTTTCCCTACTTATTCTGCAGGGCATCTCATCCACTCCAGCCCGGAATGAAACGGAAACATCATTTTTATTCATAGACTGTGCAAACCATTGGTAATTCTCCCACCACAAACACAGAAACTACGAAAAGAATTAAAAATATAGGGACCTTCAAAATTATCATACTTTGCGCAGCACAAATACACTGCCTAGTCTTGCTGGAAGATAGTCTCGAAGACTTGCAACAACTGCTCAGTAAAATAATTCCACTGGCGAACACTACGGTCTAAACATAAATATTAGGAAGACCAAGTTTATGGTTTTTAGCCGATAGAATCATCCAAATGTGTGCCTTCAATTAAAGGGTGTCAACATTGAGAGAGTAAAACAGTTTAAGTATTTGGGCAGTATTATTACCGACAATCTGAACCCTGATACGGAGATCAAATGCAGAATAGAGACAGCCCGTGCATCTTTTAATAAGATGAAAAGTCTACTCTGTAATGACGACTTAAACTTGAAGCTCAGACAGAGATTGATCAAATGCTATATGGTCAGTTCTACTTTACGGTGTTGAAGCATGGACGCTGAAGGTGACTACTCTAAATCGCCTAGAGGCGTTCGAAATGTGGATAAATCGTAAAATGTTAAGGATATCTTGGACTGACATGACTAGTAATGTTGATGTTTTACGTAGAGCAAGTACAAACAGACTGTTACTCAACATAGTAAAGCTCCGATTGATTGAGGGTTGCAGAAGGGTCGGGAGGAGGCGGCATTCCTGGCTTGGAAACATCCGAGAGTGGACCGGGATAAGAAGCGTGGAAGAGCTGTTCCGCACTGCCCTGGACAGGGAAACTTTCTCCTAGATGATCGCCGACGTCGGGGGGACCCGGGGCACATGAAGAAGAAGAAGATTCACCAAAAAGTTTATAATGAATCCTTAAACTCATTTAATTTATTCTAAATATTCTTTCAGCAATCCTACCAGGAGCTCACGGTTTTCGAAACGGACGCCTTTTTTAAAGTCGCGGACGCATGTATGAATGTCGACGTCAACTGGACCCTAGCGCTGACTGCTAGCGCCTCCTCGCTGGCTGACAACTTCACCGCGGCGGTGGTGAACTGGAACAACACCGTGGTGGCCGCCTGCCCGCCGCCGGCCTCTGGGGACCCGCTGGGGGGCGTGGCTAGTGCTGCGTGCACCGTCACCGTTTTCGGAGTGGTCGCCGCAGAGTTGGCGTGGCAGTCTGTCGTGGTCTCAGCGTCGGTGAGTTCAACAAAAATTTTGGTCCACTGGCGCGGTCATTGATACAAATGTACACTGCAAAATATATTTTTCCCCGAAATAGTACCTATCTAAAGTTCGGCGATAGACAAAATCTGTTACATACGATTCTATGGCTTCGTATTATCTCCTGTGTGTCGGTGATGTAACGTAGGTCTACCTGTCATAGAAAATATGAAATATCTACCTTATTTACGAAAACTAAAACGTCACATTTTTTGTAATCGTCGAATAGACGTTTTCACATCAAAATGACTAAATTAAACTGTTAGGAATGTACGGATTTTTTAATTAAAAAATATTTGTTCAATTAAAGGGTGTCAACATTGGTACTCTCGTATTTTCGGCCAGTGTGTAAAAGAGAGAAGAATATTTCACATCGCAGTTAAATCGAGCAAGAAAGAGCACGACAACACCACACATTTTATGTAGGACAGAGATGGCGGTTACTTGGGTTTCGGCGAAAGCGAAAGCAATATCGAAAGAGTACGGTATAGTCGGGTTACACGTGTTAGACAAAGATGGAGTGCAGGCGACTGACGCGAGCTGGCGACCGCGTTGTTGAATTCAGTTGCTAATGATACGTCAGCGGAAGCGCACGCAAATTCGATATGCCATGATTTTATAATAATTTATTAAAATAATGCAAATATATATGTTTACCTTAAATAATTATATAAAGCGACCTTTAATAAGTCTTAACTATAATAATAAACTAATAATAGTAATAACTTTCTGTATTGATTTACGTTGATTGTGTAGTGGTATTGTTTGTTTAAAACTTCTCCATTGGCCGCTTTAGTTTGACGCTGATATAGTAATGTATTTACTTATTCGTTTTAATTTCTAATAAACTGAAATAGAGTTTTCTTTAAAAAAAGCATCAAGCCATGAGCATGAGTTTTTTTTTATAATACTTGTAACTATATATGCTTATTTTAGGTTTAGAAGATATAACACTATTACGACTGTCATTTACTAAAAAAAAATGTGACGAGGTTTTGAAATTTTTTTTTTTGCACTGCCACTCATACTAGTGCAAGTGGCATTCATGAAGTGAACGGACTCTACCACGCGCTTTTCGGAAGGGCAACTCATCGACAAAGCGCTTGAAGATGAACTGTTGGTTTTCTGTCAAACGGTAAAACAGTAGATTTATACAGAGAAAATATTACGGCGAGGGGAAAAGGCACCATTGTTTCAGCAGGGTCCTAAAGAATAAGTTTTTTCAATCGAAGGCTTTCACGGATACAAAATAAGTTAGCATTAACGACTTTGAGAGCACCTAACCTGCGTCAAATTCTGTTCCACGGGATAAGTCGTCTGCCGACGCTTAGAACA
This sequence comes from Agrypnia vestita, assembly GCA_016648135.1. Classification (NCBI taxonomy): domain Eukaryota; kingdom Metazoa; phylum Arthropoda; class Insecta; order Trichoptera; family Phryganeidae; genus Agrypnia; species Agrypnia vestita. The sequence continues at coordinate 13,392 of JADDOH010000711.1, read as the reverse complement.
AATCGCACTGTTCATCTTCAGGGCGCCTTGTCGATGAGTTGTCCTTCCGAAAAGCGCATGGTACACGGTCGGTACAGGTCGTGTATCTGTATGAATGTGTGTGTATATGATCATGTACATGTATGAATATGAATGTACTTGATACAAGAGTGGTGTGGCAGAACAGAAGAGTGGGGCGTTCTATTATTAACTTACTAGCTGTGCCCGCGCGGCTTCGCACGCGTAGATTTTTAGTACATCATTTGTAGTCATAGAAGTTTCACGAACCTTCTAGAAAATTTTCCTTCCAGAACTCTCAAGAAATTTATTGAATGTACAGAAACCTTCTTGACACACCGTCACGTTCCGCCACTCGGTTTAGAACCTTATAGAACTTTCTGGAATTTTCTAGGACCTTCTCCTTCCAGAACTATCTAGAGCAGGTTTTTCCGACACAGTCGGCGCGCCTATTTTGAAAGAATCTGAAGCATTTGCAGCCTTCCCATAACAAAACAATGTGCTAGAAAGCACATTTTCGTCACCCGCGCACAGCCACCCCCACCAAACTCGCATATTTATAACATCTATTTTATAAAATAAAAATATGTTTATAATTACAATTAAAAATAAAAATATTTTTATAATTTATATAATAATAAAAATTTAAAAAACTCACCTCATCCTTAGTTCATCATGTCCTTACGGAAGGACATAAAATAGATTTTAATAATGCCTCAACCATCGCAAATATTAATAACGATAACGAAACATGCAGAATATATAGGGAAGCAATAGAAATACATAAAAATAACACGAATTGCCGCGACGACGCGATCCGAATTCCTTATACTTGGAAATCAATTCTTAATGACTGTAAAATCTTTTCAAAATCAGCCCCTAATAACCCGATTCCAAGTACAGACGCAGTAAATGAACGTATTAATATAACTAACAATAATGGAATATGCAACAATAATAGAAGAATTACCAGGTCACAAAGTAAATTCAGCAATTAGCCTCGCATTAGGCTTAACTTGGATCTCGACTTGTGCGCCATGTGGCCATTCCAGTTTAAATTTATCGCAGGATTTCTTCTTAACGGTCGCCACATCCACTCCTTTTCGACATTTTAAGGGGATGAATTTTATATAATTAATAGGTAAAATTGTATTATTCGACTCATTTCTCCGAAAGCGTGCGAAAGAATTGTGCATGTATTGTTTCATGCATTCGAGCAAAACTAAAATCTGGCAAAGGAAACTTTATTTTATAATATTGACTGTGCGGAGTGTAAAACATGTGTGTGGAGACATTTTGCTAGGTGAACGCGCGCACACGCGCATACCTTACAGGGAACGTTGATATTGAATATCAATATATCGATATTTTTCAAACAATATCGATATATTGATATTTTTTACCCATCCCTAGTTTAGTTTCAAGCTATGTATTCACTATGTAACAAATTGCCCCTCAACATCACGCGTGGCATAGAGTCTACGTGACGTTGCAACGTCGCGCACTGTTCCGCGACGTCGCGCACAACATAGCGGAGCATTTCTACGTGTCGCGGCAACGTTGCTACGTTACCCTACTCGCACGGTACCCGAGCGAGCTTACGGCGACATCATGCTTTGCGTCAGTACCACGTGGTAAGTGAGTGAAAAATAAAATGATGTGAGGGCCAACAGCGTTCCTTAATATTGTCTTGCTTGGCTATGGAAGGCCCGATTATTTGTAATAATTGTCAAAAACAGTTGTTGTTATTCGAGAGAAATTGGCAAAAGTTCCGTCAGACATTCGAAGATCGCATAGAATATCCATCCTTCTTTCTCTTTGCAGTAAATAATTACACACCCACCACCTTTTTCTCCTCTTACGTTTCGATAACTCGTTAAAATAAATAGATACGCAGCTGTCATCATAACCTCATCGGGCGACATTTCCGCGACAAGTGATATGTGAATCCCGGTGTGTATACATCAAATGACCGCGTCATTGTCCCCGAAACATGAGCATAGATGTTGATGCGACATGCCGCTCGGAATGTTTCGCGATTTGTCCCCTAGTGAATACATGGCTTCAGTTTGTTTCCGGCCGTTCCGGCGTCATGCCGCGAGTGCTGGGTGCGACACCGCAACAGATGACAGCTGACAGATGTGACACGCGAACACAATTGAATGCCGTCTGCCATTTTGAATAAAATATTTGACATATTATGCAATGTCATGCAAAAACCGTAGTTGAAAAAGCTGATCCTTCTAAAGTATAATTTTATAACGTGTATATGAATATATACATATAATATATTTATATAAAATCTTTAACGCGTGCAATATCATATAAAATCATTGCTTAAGCAGGAAATAAAAATAAACGCACAAAAGAGCTTTAAAAAATAGTATCCTATAACCGTATAAAAAAAAAAAAAGAAGAAAAAAAAAAAAAAAAAAAAAAAAAAAAAAAAAAAAAAAAAAAAAAAAAAAAAAAAAAAAAAAAAAAAAAAAAAAAAAAAAAAAAAAAAAAAAAAAAAAAAAAAAAAAAAAAAAAAAAAAAAAAAAAAAAAAAAAGAAAAATAAAAATATGCTTCAACATGCGGAATAGTACACTAGCGAAGGGAAAAACTACATTTCAAAATGAAGACTACAACACACACACTTTCACCAGTTTGAAGACTACAAAGTGTACACTACAATTGTAGTAAAAAATACTTGAAGTGAAGTAATTGTAGTACTACGAAATGAAGTGAAGTAATGAAGTAATTGTAGAAGTGAAGTAATGAAGTAATTGTAGTATTAATGAAGTGAAGTAATGTAATGAAGTAATTGTAGTATTAATGAAGTGAAGTAACGAAATGAAGTAATTGTAGTATTAATGAAGTAAAGTAATGTAATGAAGTAATTGTAGTATTAATGAAGTAATTGTAGTATTAATGAAGTGAAGTGTAATGAAATGAAGTAATGTAGTACTAGTGAGTTAATATTTTTTTCCCAAATAAAAATTTGGCGAGCTAAAAAAAAAAAAATGTCAACGAGAAAAATATTTAAGATAAATTGACGATATTTTCTCCACAGTAACATTTGGCGACCTAACAAAAAAAGAAAAGGTCGCTAGCCAGATTTCTTCATTTGATTCCAAAAAATTTTCAAACCATGAAAAAATGCACTATTTAAAGTATGTTTCTCATACTTTCGATAACTTTGAAGTGTATGTACTTTGTAGTGTTCGCTTTGAAATGAAGAGTACTATTTGAAGTTTATACTTTCAATAACTTTGGTGTTTGTAGTTTGTAGTGTGCACTACACTTCAAAATGTGCGAATGTGCACTTCAATGTAGTACTACATTGTAGTAGTGAGTACAGAGCGGACCCATTACTATAGTACACTCGAAAATCGTAGTAAGACTCATGCGGTGTACCGCAACGTGTATGAGATCTACGGGTAAGCCCATACACGTTGCGGTACGGACCGATCTGCGATATGCGGTGTACCTCTACGGTGCACCGGAGTGTCTATGGCCGCCTTTAAGTCTACCTACATCTTCTACATCAAAAACACAAACCACCTAACAGAAACCAGTAACTCGCATTCACATAATACTAGACAAGCATTACGAAACCTTGACGAAATACCAAAACTAAGACAACACATGGACAGAAAAATTACTCATACATAGGGCCTAAAATATTTAACATATTTAAAACAGACTTCCCGGAAATCAGAATATACTCAATTAATAAAATAAAAGCTTTAGCAAACAACTGGCTTCCCTCCAAAGGTAGAACAGCAACTGAAAATTTAGTTACTGTAATTGCATAATAATGTCTTGAAATAAAAATATATACCTATATAAATAAATTAATTAATTAAGGAAAATAAAAAATAATCCTAAACAAAACTTTAACCCTTTTTACATTAAACAATTATTCTACACGTATTTACACCTGGACTTATGACTCACTCAACTTTCACTAACATTCCACTTGATACTTTGTAGATACAAAATTACTACCTTATGACAATAAATATTACTGACGAATTAGAAAAAATATTATAATTGTGTTCTATAACGCCACTCTGGGACAGGCGTAGCCTAGTAGAGTGGCATAATCCACAAATTAAACAAAACAAAAAAATGTGTAATTTATCTTATGTTTTATTGTTAAATTAGTATTAAGTACCTTTATTTGTAAACAAGGATTTTTTTAAATAAATTAAAATATATATAGATTGACGACCTGATTGCTTTAAAGCCGCCTTAAATGAAATAAGATACTTTACTCATCCTTGCATGTTTTCAGTTGGCTGATGCAACCACCTACGCCACCAATGTAATAACAACCCTAAGTGGCGCCCAAGCCTGTGTGGCGGACCAAGTAACACAGATCCCAGCAGCTGCGGCGTCCGTCATTGCCCCCGTAGTGCAGTGCACCCTGCTGCCGTAGTTGGCAATCATAGACAATCACGATTAAAGGAGGGCTTCAAGAATTTATCAAGCATTTAGAATATCATATAACATTCCTTATTTATTCATGTGGAATTCATTTTATATGTGCATACATCGACTGCCCCAACGAACGAGGCAGTAACTCAATATTTTAGGTATATGAGTTAGTACCATTTTTAGGTTTAGACCATGATTGCCTACCTACAGCAAAGACAGCAGTATCTCAAATGCAATACTTAACAGATAAAAATATGAATTTTACAAAACTAGTAAATCAGTTAACCATTTTTCTTCCATGTAATAACGAAGTAGGTAGGAATGTAAATTATAATAAAATATCTCAATTACTAGTAAGATCGTCTTAAATGTTACCTACACACACAAAAAAAAGAGAGGGAAATATTGCACATCGCAGTTAAATCGAGCAAGAACACGACAATACCACACATTTCATGTAGGACAGAGATGGCGGTTGCTTGGGTTTCGGCGAAAGCGAAAACAATATAGAAAGGGTAGGTACGGTAGAGTCGGGTAACACGTGTTAGACAAAGATGGAGTGCAGGCGACTGACGCGAGCAGGCGTCGTGTGTCGGTGGTTTAACGTAGGTCTTCATGTCATAGAAAATATTAAATATCTACTTACCTTAAAATTTTTCTTAGGTTTTCACGGCCACTCATAATCTTCAAGCTTGTGTTTTATGGGGTATTATGGGGTATCAGCCCCGATGTTAGACCCTGCAATGGGATCCGAACGTAGGCCCGAAAGGTCGTAACAACACGGCGAATACCCCAGAAAACAATAACTTGAAGATCTACTTACCTTATTTACGAAAACTAAAACGTCACATTTTTTGTAATCATCGAGTCGACATTTTCACACCAAAATGACTAAATTAAACTGTTAGGAATGTAAGGATTTTTAAATTAAAAAATATTTATTCATTACTCTCGTATTTTCGGCCAGTGCGTAAAAGAGAGCAGAATATTGCACATCGCAGTTAAATCGAGCAAGAAGGAGCATGATAATACCACACATTTCATGTAAGAAAGAGATGGCGGTTGCTTGGGTTTCGGTGAAAGAGAAAACAATATCGAAAGACGGACTGGAGCTGTCAGCTTGCGTGAGCGCACGCAAATTCGAAATGCCATGATTTTATGAAAATTTACTAAAATAATGCAAATATGTATTTTTACCTTACATAATTATATAAAGGGACCTTTAAAAAATCTTATCTGTATTGAAAGTATATATTTTTTACCACATATTAAAAACTATCTCGATTTTTAATCATGTAACACTGTGTTACACCACCGTTTCCGAAGGTATTTTTTAGCAGTCTTTTAAGAGTTAACCCTCATGGGCTTGAATGGGATTCCTGCTTTTTCTGCTCTTGGAAGAGTGTTGAGAGTGTGTTGCTTTTGTGCCTGGGTGGCTGGAATTTTACTTCCATCAGGAGAGAGGTGGAATGGGCTCGAGAGTGATCCGGTCAATACGAGAAGTTGTCTTGGAGGGATGTGGTGTCGATCATAATATTTCGATGCTTCCGGCACGGTAACGCGTCCGTTCGGAGTCAATGTTTTGTCAAATACCGTTCGACTGCTCTGACCCAAATTTTCCCTACTTATTCTGCAGGGCATCTCATCCACTCCAGCCCGGAATGAAACGGAAACATCATTTTTATTCATAGACTGTGCAAACCATTGGTAATTCTCCCACCACCAACACAGAAACTACGAAAAGAATTAAAAATATAGGGACCTTCAAAATTATCATACTTTGCGCAGCACAAATACACTGCCTAGTCTAAATAATGAAGAATGGAAATGAGCCACTAAAAAAATATTTTTATGGAAATTTTAACTTTACTTTGGATAAATATTAGGACTGTTCAGAGTTGTTTAATAAGATTTTTATACCTATAGCTCTCGAAAAAAGTTGTGGATTTTTATGAAATTCATTAATGTGCCAATATCATGAATACTAAAGAGTTTTTGATGATTTCATCTATGTATTAATTACGCCAAAAATGATGCGGTAACTGGATGATTTCTGTTGCCAGTTAAAAAAAATAATTTTAGAGTATATTAAAAAGATTGATTTTTTTTAGTTTTACAGATCACTTTAAAATAGATTTAGATTTAATTTATATGTAGAAATATTATATACGTTATTTTTATACGAAGATGATATTTATTGATTTGAAACAACGAAATACCACAATTTCTTCAATCAATTATATTTTTACTCCTGGCAAGTCATATCAATATTGAATTTTGACATACGACCGTGTGACAGGTGAAACGTGCTTAGATACATCTTTATTGTATACATTGTATGTGCCAATATCTTGAATACTAAATATTTTTTGATGATTTCATATAAAATTATTATTGTTGATCTTCGGCCTCACAATACTGAGACGTGTGTATAAGTAGATTCTGAATAACGTGGCTGCTTTGATAATAAGTGTGTGATTAGATTTCATAAAAACGGAAGGACGGCAAATAATATATAGAAAGGAAAAAAAATGTTTTTCAATAATTTTGCCATCCCAGATTATTTTATTGTAATTATGTAAATTGAATAATAAATTTTGTTGGGGCATATTTAATGTTGATTTTGCTTCGCAGCCGATTTCTCAAATATAATATTTAATTTTTTCTCACACTAAGCCGATCACCGCTCGTCGCCAATACGCTGTCGTGTATTTAGTACATTTATCAAAGGTCAATTGATGTGTATTTTTTGAGAATCTTTAAGACTCCGTGCTCATTGACTTATGACCGACAAAAAATAAATCAAGCAGGGATAATAATGATATGTTAAGTGCTCGAAAAAAGTTCGGTAAACAAGATCTAAGGAAATAGTTAGCAATAGGTATATTAAAGCAGTCACATTTGGTGTAGACCAGCGTTTCATAGAAACGTGGTCCGCAGAACCCTGGGTTTCCGTGGATCACAAGGGTTCCGTATCCCGTCCGAGAGTTAAGCCACTAGGGGACAAATCGCGAAACATTCCGCGCGGCATGTCGCATCAACATCTACGCTCATATTTCTGGGACAACGACGCGGTCATTTGACGTGTACAGTAGCCGGCAAACATCTTGAAATTTTACGGCGTAGTGGTGGGAAGTTTTCGCATGTACCATTTCACCAAAGAGACCCAAATTTTGTCTTCTGCGCATTCCCCCACTACGCCAAAAAATTTCAAGAAGTTTGCCGGCAACTGTACACACCGGGACTCGCATATCACTTGTCGCCCGATGAGGTTATGTTGACAGCTGCGTATCTATTTACGCTTGGTTTGAAGTGTCCCACAAAATTGTACGGCGATGAGTTGGAGAACAATAATTTCGTTTCCCCACATTAATGTCAGTTGACAGATACAGCGCATGCGCATTCACTTGTAAACATACCACGTGATACTAACGCGCAGCCCGATGTCCCCGTGAGCTCGCTCGAGTACCGTGCGCATGGCAACGTTTCCGCGGCACGTAGAAATGCCCCGCTATGTTGTGCGCGACGTCGCGGAACAGTGCGCGACGTTGCAACGTCACGTAGACTCTATGCCGCGCGTGATGTTCAGAGATAATTTGTCCCCTAGTGAGTACATGGCTTTAAATGAAACGTTCGTAGAAAGGAGTCACAGCCGCGCCGCGTAAGCGCCGCAAAAATGAGTTGAAAGTGACCTCAGATGTGGAATAAAACATATATGAGCATTTGATATGCCTCGAAATATCCTGGAAAGAGTATTTTTTCCCGGAGAAGTTACAGAACATCGACTGGGATCATATTAAAACATGGATGCTAATTGTATCAGAGTATGAAAATTTGATCGATGTCAAGTGTCCATCTTCTCTAAAACAAAACTTCGAATCAGAAGATTATCTGAATGACTTTTGGGTTGGACTTAAAGACGAATACCCCGCAATCGTTGAGAAGGCTATCACAGTTCTGCCTCCGTTTGTGACGACTTACCGATGCGAGACTGGTTTTTCAGCTTACGCTTAAGGCGGCCATATACGCTGCGGTAGACCGTAGAGGTACATCTGTTCGGTCGACCTCTAGATACGTACCGCAGCGTGTGTGGTGTTCGCGGGTGGAGGTTTCCAGACCTGTACAGGTGACCGCAGAAGAATTGAAATTCTATACTTTTTGTCTGTGCGGCCGCGGCTGACAAATCTGTGCGTGTGTGGCGCTCTCAGTTTATATTCTCTATTCTATGCTCTCAGTATCTCTCTATTATGTGATGTCGTAGCTGTGACAGGAAGAGGTTATGTTGGGTGCAATGTTTTTTAAATGGAAAGTCTTAAGCGTTGTAAAGAAATCGAAGTTTATAAATTGGAACCGTATCTTTAGCGCGTAAAAAATACCACGATCGACCCAAAATTGCTGCAAAAACTAAAAGAATTGGAGCCTGATGCCAATATGAATATGGTTATAAAATTATTCATATAAATTAATTGTTAATATTTTTTAAAACATATTTTATAATTTTGATTCGTATTTTTCTCTTCAGATTTAACTATAAATAAAGGCTAAACTTTATTTTATGGGCTCACTCGATTTTCTTAAAAATAAGTATCCTGATGTTGTTAAGTGCCCTGATGGCAAAACTGAAATCAAAATTTGGCGGTCGTTAGTATTAAAATCTAAATAAATGAATATTTTAAACAAAACTATTTTATTAGGTACCTGCAGGTAATCTTTTCGCAGAACATTAAACAAAAGGCATCACACGTCTCTGGAATTATTTTACCGAGAGCTTGAGGTGATATGATACTAGAGAATTTAAGGCATTAGTATGATCTCCCTATTGCAAAAAATCTTAAAGGGAAATCTATTGCAAAAAATCTTAAAGGCCTCTCCCATACAAAGTTTGCATATTCGCCGCCATTTTATAAAAAATCTTAGCCACAAATTAAATGTATATAAATCGATAGAGGACTTTCATACAAACATAAAACTATTCGGTCATAAAATCCTAAAGCGTCATGTTTCTGAGATATTCACATATAAAAAATGTTATTTTGTACCTATGAAGTGTAATACAAATGACACAATCAATAAGAAAGTATTGTTAAAAAACTAACCCATAAAAACCATGTTTATATTTTACTCCCTCTCTTTGTAAATTAAGTTTACCATCATGTAATTAAATAATTGATTGACTGAAAATGAAACATGTCTAGACAAATATCGATGTCAAAAATCTCTAAAAATATCTCTTTATTATTTGATTTCTTCCCAAAAAACCGAAGTGTGCTGTCATCTGTGAACTTGTGAATTGTCATAAATTTTCGAAATTCGTAGTGAAGTACCTATTATACCTACCGACGGAGTAATTCAAATTTTAAATATTCCGTGACAGTGGGTCAAAACCGTAATTTGTAATTCCTGTTCAACTTTCACAGCTTCAGAGATGATTCCTTCGGGCCAGCTTATTTCATTTTCTAACCAATCACAATTTTTCCTTATAAACTGGGTTAAATACGACTACTTCGTTCCCATCTAGCTCTTATATTTGAACAATATCTCGTATAAAACTACTATCTACAATTGTAAAAAAATAGTGAAGTTTGCTGTTGTACTATTAAATGTTCATTTAGTTAGTTTTTGGTCTACCTGTATTGGTTTTATTGTTGATTTTTATATAGTTTTATTTTTTAATTGGTTTAGCACAGCGGAGAATCTGTCATATGAAATGTCACATGTATTATGTTTATTATTGATTTTTATGAAAATTTTACCCGTTTTTATTAAAATCAGCCGTTTTGTCATCTGAGACAGGTAGGTCGACTTCAATATTTCGCGCATAATAATTATCGACACCTAACTTTTGATAGCGATCGATCACTTGAAATGGCGGCAAACATAATTTCGTTTTTTCAGTACATATCTATGAGATCTTGAGATAATTTGATATTTTAAAATAATAAAGAGTGTTTTGCATTACATGTATATATATTATATGAATAAGAGAGGTGATCGGCACTCCTTTTAAATAATATCTCAATGAATTTTTCGAATATTAAAGATATTTAAAATGATGATAGTAGGTTATTAAGTATTTATTCTACACATTTTTAAAAACATCAATCTTTTCGAAATCAATTCTTCTTCCTTTTCTTCGTAAGGTTTTATGAACTTATAATAATAAGTGAAATTTTTTAAATATACTTAGGTTTTTTTTTTCATTGGAATTTAAAACGTGATGTTAATAGACACAAGCGATATATTTAAAGAAAAAAAACTGACAGAATTATTTTCAAAAGATTTTGTTTCTATTTATTATTATAGATGAAGAGAAAGCGGCAAAAAAGTGTGCGTTAAAATGTCACAGTATAGTAAAGCATACAGTATTATATCTTCATACAAACAGCCGAAACGACGCCCTTCGAAATCTCGGTATACTTCGAACTGCTCAGTCGCCGCAGGGCTGCAGTAACGTACGGACGCAAGCAGTGTGAGACGCTCCCACGCATACATTTAGGTCAGTTTATGGCACCCCAAACCATAAAGAGTCAGTCAATGAGCAGCCCTGGTGCGTTTTTAACCAAGTTTAAGTACCAAGCGGCCGTAGGTATGTATTTCAAGGACACTGCCAAGATAACATACTGTATGTATTTATTATACTGTGAAAATGTGCAATAAACGTGTCAGTAAAAATGTAAAATGTAAAATGTCTCCGCAATTGTAAAATAATTTAACGTGACAATGATAATAAAAACGAAAGCTGGAGAGCGGCCGGCCATCTGTGCGGGTGCAAACTTGTCGCGACATGTACCTACCCACCGACACGTGCGGACTTCCGGGCGATCCGCGACCCGCGACCGATAATACTTTTACTTACTATTTCATATTTAGTTTGACTTAAATGAAGTTACGAATATAAAAATCTTCATAACTATTGATATTAGGTCATGGTTGCTTGAACATTTTAGACTCATAACATAGTCAGGAATCTACCTGCCAAGTTTTTGCTGCTAGCTCTGGTACAGCCTGTACATATATCGTAAAACTACTATCTACAATTTGTAAAAAAATATGTTTGCTGTTGTATTATTACGTTTTCATTTAGTTTTTAGTATAATTATGTTCGTTTTTTGTTGATTATTTGAGTTATTATGTACTTTTACTCACTATTTCATATTTGGTTTGACATAAAAGAAATTACGAAAATAAAAAATAATATTATAAATATATACGTTTTTTATTTTTTCGATCCATTTATCTGGTAGAGTAGCAAGTTTATGTACACGCTCATAGCATCAAACGATGGTAGACTAGACAAGGTCTGAGAAAAAAAAGTTTTCAAAACGGGGTTAGTCACCACTTGCAGAAATTTAATTTTATTTGATCCGCTCCATACAAAAAATACAAAACTTTTTTGCTCAAACTATAAAGTTTAGGAAAAAGTTTCATAGGACAACTATTGATAAGGTTAATGAGCTCTATCCATCGGCATAAAGAAAAAAGTAAAAAAAGAAAGTTGGTCTCTAAGTCCCTCAAATTACGGTTTCGACCCACTGTGCTTCGGTTCGGGCGGCGGCCGCGCGTTCAAACCATTCGACCGATTTACATGATCTTGACGCTGACTATCCGTTCGCTAGGCCGGTGCCGCCCCCCAAACACGAGCGCCCTAGACCATCGCCTAGTTTGCCTATATGAACGGGCCGGCCCTGTGTACGGGCGACCTCGAGAGACGTACCGCAGCGTGTGTGGTGTTCGCGGGTGGAGGTTTCCAGACCTGTACGAGTGACCGCAGAAGAATTGAAATTCGATTCTTTTTGTCTCTGCGACCGCGACGGGCAAAAGGTAGGGATGGGTAAATGAAAGAAAATGTCGATATATATATATATATATATTTCGTTTCCGTTTCCTAAATATTTTAGTTTTTTTAAAAATAAAAGCTTTTTTGCGTTGCTCTGAAAAGAGTATATATTTTATTAGCAAAAGAACATAATATTTCATATTAAAATTTAAAAATAATAAAAGTACACACCTGAAAAGAGAAACAACATTTAAAGCTATTATTTTATATTATTTTATCGATTAACCGAGAAAAATATCGATGTGCAAAAAAAAGGTAACCAAAAAAAGGTCGCCAAAAAAAAAATATCGAAGAAAATATATCGATATATCGGGAAAAATATATCGATATATTGGGAAAAAACTATCGATATATTGGGAAAAAACTATCGATATATCGAAAAAAATATATCGATGACCAAAAAAAAGGGTCGTCAAGAAAAAATATCAATTATCCAAGAAAAAAATATCGATATTTCGTATATCGCGAAAAAATATATTGACTATATATTATATTGAATATATGTATATATATTGAACAACGTTCCCTCTAATTTTTCTATTGTGTGTGCGGATCTTCGACGCATCTGTGCAGTGGCGGTGCGATAAATTTTCACCCCCCCCCCCATAGGGTATTTATTAATTACTGTGATTTTATATAATTTCCCTAGCTTTGTCCGGTAAGAAGAAAGCGGAGGAAAGTTGCCTGGCAAGCCCGTATTACAGGCCTCAATATGATATTCCAAATAAATACATATTTTGTAGTAGAAAAACGCATTTCTATTGTACCTACTTTTCATATTTGCTTCGGAACATATATGATGCATTTGACACGATCATATGTCTTCGAATAAACAAATATTTCACCAATTGTTACTTTTTGTAAATGCATTGAAGATGGCATTTTTCTTTCGACGATTTCAGAGAGCCATTCCAGTTTAAATTTATCGCAGGATTTCTTCTTAACGGTCGCCACATCCACTCATTTTCGACATTTTAAGGGGATGAATTTTATATAATTAATAGGTAAAATTGTATTATTCGACTCATTTCTCCGAAAGCGTGCGAAAGAATTGTGCATGTATTGTTTCATGCATTCGAGCAAAACTAAAATCTGGCAAAAGGAAACTTTCTTTTATAATATTGACTGTGCG
>JADDOH010000710.1:135602-169722 GCA_016648135.1 Agrypnia vestita | reverse complement strand
CCGCCTAGATTGGCTTCACGATATACCTTATGAAAGTTGTAAGTTCCGTTGTCCTAAAATTATATAAAATTACCTTCGTTTAGATCGGGTTATATCATATTCCTCGTGGAACGCGTAAACCTCGTTGTCCTGAAACTAAATAAGGATGTTTCATCTAGACCGGGTTCATTTTACATTTTAGGAAGAATATAAGTCCCGCGTCTTTCACTACATAAAATGGATTTGGTAAGATTGGGGTTGTTTATACTTGTAGAAATTACAGAATCCCGTCATTCCTAAACTATATTAAAATGATAAATTATATTAAAATGATTTAAACTATATTAAAATTTGCCGGAGGGTGGATATCAAATATTCGAGATGATAATAAAATTATTTATTTATTTATTTTTATTTATTTGTTTACGCCCATTAGGCTTTTACATAAAGAGTATAAAATAAATTTCAAAAAGCACATACAATAAAAGTTTCAGGAATAGCACCAAATCATGAGTATAAAAATTAAAAATGTAGAGTAGGTAACGAGCAGCAATGCGTATAGGCTTTTACATAAAAAAATATATCATACAATTAAAAAGAACATACATTAAACAATATAAATTACAAGTAGCAAATTATTAAAAGTACCAGGAATAGCACCAAAACATGAGTACAGAAATTAAAAATATAAAGTACAAAGCGGCAATGTGTACGAAAAATATATATTACCCACCATTACATATTAACAGCTGAAGTCAGTAACGAAGCAGTATTGCCTCTTTAAGTGTAAACTTTACTTTCTCCAGACTGTCGACGAAGATGTCAATTATGCAACCATATTCATTACATTATATTAAGAATAATATAATTTTATTATCAATGCACAAACTTGGCAATGAACTACCTACATACGTCGACATTTTAAATCTATCTCTCTCAAAATTTAAAAAATCATTATATGATCATTTCTTTTCAAAATATTAAATTTTTATATAATGTCTTAAATTTTTATATATATAGCTGGCTATTCAAATTTAATATTGCTATATTATCGGTGAGTAAAAATTTCTGAGATCACTACTTTACACCTTTTCGCATATATACTTTTTTTTTTACATAAATGTCTAACCTCATTATGTTTAAATTATGTATATATACCTTTTACATCTATACCCTTTATTTTTCTTTTACATTTAATCGTTTGTTGTATTTTAATTATGTATAAACCTGCTACTTTACACTTTTGCATATATACTTTTTTTTACATATATTTCTAACCTCATTACGTTTAAACTATGTATATATATACCTTTTACATTTATACCCTTTATTTTTCTTTTACATTTAATCGTTTGTTGTATTTTAATTATGTATAAACCTGCTACTTTACACCTTTTGCATATATACTTTTTTTTTACATATATTTCTAACCTCATTATGTTTAAACTATGTATATATATATACCCTTTTACATTTATACCCTTTATTTTTCTTTTACATTTAATCGTTTGTTGTATTTTAATTATGTACAAGCCTGCTACTTTACACCTTTTGCATATATACTTTTTTTTTCATACATGTCTAACCCCATTATGTTTAAACTATGTATATATACTTTTTTACATTTATACCCTTTATTTTTCTTTTACATTTAATCGTTTGTTGTATTTTAATTATGTATAAACCTGCTACTTTACACCTTTTGCATATATACTTTTTTTTACATATATTTCTAACCTCATTATGTTTAAACTATATATATATATATACCTTTTTACATTTACACCCTTTATTTTTCTTTTACATTTAATCGTTTGTTGTATTTTAATTATGTATAAACCTGCTACTTTACACTTTTTTGCATATATACCTTTTTTTTACATACATGTCTAACCTCATTATTTCTAAACTATGTATATATACCTTTTACATTTATACCCTTTATTTTTCTTTTACATTTAATCGTTTGTTGTATTTTAATTATGTATAAACCTGTTGTAAAAGGCTATTAAGCCGTGTAATTAATTAATAATAATAATAATAATAATAATAATAATAATAATAATAATAATAATAATAATGATAATAAGAATAAAACTAAATCGGCGGACCCTAAAAGTAATATGTATTGACCTTATAAAGATGTAGACTAGTGGGGTTTTATTATAGAAGCAATCAATTCTTTAACAACAACAAGTGGACAAGTGGTTGCTTCATGGGTTTGTTAAAACTTATAGATGGATGGAATCCTAGATTCAAAGCTTAATCCCGGTATTTCGGATAAATATAAGAATATGTAACATCGGAAAATAACGGGTAACGGGTTTTATGAAAAATATCGGTGCGTATAATCATTAGAGTATGATCATTAGAATTGGAGTCTAGTCTCGATGACACGGGAAGTACGGAAACGTAAGACGGAAATAAGGACTATGTTGCAGTATTATTAAGATATATAAATACTTACGATTGTCGAGCTAGAGTCTAATTCCGGTATCTCGAGGAATATAAATTCAAGGAAAAGAAAATAATGTCTAGTTTCGGTTTGATTAAGGTATATACACCGTATAGTTGCCGAGGCTGGATACTAAGCCCCAGCTACGGAAACTTATAAGCGCGTAATGGCAGGATCAAAGGTTAGGTCGCGAACTATAGTTAATTAGGGGCCTGTGAATCGTATGCGCGTGCAAGGCAAGTGTTCGCAATCCTTAGGTATAAAGTGAGGTACTTAAAGTGAAACTACGAAGCACTGGAATGGATATAATCGGCGGCAGATGGGTAAGTCATGTCATCCTCTTTCCGTTTTGAGATTATAACGATATATAAAGGTGGCGCACGATTAAGAAGAATGGTCTCGGGTTCGATACCCCAGACAGAGACGGAAGAAGCGCCGACAGTGAAAGCTAACCCCTGTACCGTAAACTTTAAATATTATTTTATCCACAGGTGTTTGTTTGCATGTTGGATCCGTACTGACCATAATAGGGGCGAATTAATTCGCCAAATAACCTTTCTCTGCATGTGTGTGAACTTCCAGGGATCGCGCGGCCCGTGTGCTCGACGCCGAATTTAATTATTCATTTCTATTTATTTATTTAATTGATGATCATTAATACATTAGGTGTTTATTTGTCTATTCATATGCCGCGTCCCAGTTATATATAGTCAGGCGGCGTTTCGATAGCATCATCATCGGCCCGTGTGCTCGACGCCGAACTTAACTATTAATTTCTATTTATTTATTTAATTGATGATCCATTAATTAATTAGGTATTTATTTGTCTATTCATATGCCGCGTCCCAGTTATATATAGTCAGGCGGCGTTTCGATAGCATCATCATCGGCCCGTGTGCTCGACGCCGAACTTAATTATTCATCTCTATTTATTTATTTAATTGATGATTCATTAAATAATTAGGTATTTATTTGTCTATTCATATGCCGCGTCCCAGTTATATATAGTCAGGCGGCGTTTCGATAGCATCATCATCATCACCATCACCAGCAGTGTCCCAGATATATATTGTCAGGAGACGTTTCAATAGTACCATCATCATCATCTTCATTAGCGGTGTTCCAGTCATATATAGTCGGGAGGCGTTCCGATGGTGTCATCATCATCATTGGCAGTGTCCCAGTTGTATATCGTCGGGAGACGTTTCAATAGTATCATCATCATCATCTTCATTGGCGGTGTTCCAGTCACATATAGTCAGGAGGCGTTCCGATAGTATCATCACCATCATTGGCGGTGTCCCAGTTGTATGTCGTCAGGAGACGTTTCAGTGGTATCATCATCATCATCTTCATTAGCGGTGTTCCAGTCACATGTAGTCGGGAGGCGTTCTGATGGTATCATCATCAACACTAGCGGTGTTCCAGATATATATCGTCGGGAGGCGTTGCGATAGTATCATCATCATCATCGTCATCACTAGCGGTGGTTCAGCTTTATATCGTCAGGAGGCGTTTCGATAGTATCATCAACATCATCATCATTAGCAGTGTCCCAGTTATATATTGTCAGGAGACGTTTCAATAGCGTCATCATCATCACCATCATTAGCAGCGTCCCAGTTGTATGTAGTCAGGAGGCGTTTCGATAGTATCATCATCAACATCATCGTTAGCAGCGTCCCAGTTGTATATAGTCAGGAGGCGTTGCGATAGTATCTTCATCAACATCATCGTTAGCAGTGTCCCAGTTACATATAGTCAGGAGGTGTTTCAATAGTATCATCATCATCATCACCACTAGCAGTGTCCCAGTTATATATAGTCAGCGGGCGTTTCGATAGCATCATCATCATCATCATCATCATTAGCGGTGTTTCAGCTATATATCGTCAGGAGTCGTTTCGATAGTATCATCACCATCATTAGCGGTGTTTCGGCTATATATAGTCAGGAGACGTTACGATAGTATCATCATCATCATCATCATCACTAGCGGTGGTTCAGCTATATATCGTCAGGAGGCGTTTCGATAGCATCATCAATGTCATCATTAGCGGTGTCCCAGTTGTATATCGTCAGGAAACGTTACGATAGTATCATCATCATCATCATCATCATTAGCGGCGGTTCAGCTAAATGTCATCAGGTGACGTTTCGATAGTGACATCATCATCTTCATCAGTGATGGCAGGGTTCCAGTTACACATCAGTCGGAGATAATTAGGCAGATCCCATCATCATCGATGGCAGGATTCTAGCTGTACACCATTTGGAGAAAATACACCGACATCCCTGGCCAGGGGCTAGGCATATCCCTACTGTCCAGATCCACCTTTCCATCTACTAATACGAGGGGTCATGGCCTCGTGAAACCACATGGCAACCAACCATTACAAGTATTTATTTATGTATTGTATATGTAAGTATATGTATGTATATTATATTTTATTAGTATGTATCTATTCGTACGTAGTGTATGAGGGGGCTCTTCACGGGTGGCACAACACCCGTGCGGATGTCTTCCCTCGTCTGGAATGGATTGAACGTATTGATGCATATCAGATTATAATAAGTACTACCTGGGAGGGTGGTTGCAGTCACTGTAGTGTCGCGAATGGCCAATGGGCTGCAGTTGCTCACAGGCGAGGGTTGGGGAGCCTAGGAAACTCCCCTTCCCCACTCGCATATTTTTGACTTGACAGGTGGCCCGGGACCATCTTTACAGTAGCTTCAGTATATATACCGTAGTTTAACTTAGTTTAACCTGGAGGAGTTGGAATTCGGGGGGCAAACTGGCTCTGAGCCCGGACGCCAGACACTGACGCGAGGGATGGTGCGGTACTTTGCACAGAAGAGGCCCAACATGAAAAGGCGCATCCAGGCTCAGGTCAACGTATCCGGAACTCGTGTCGGGAGAAGGAAGATGGGATCAGTCACCGATGAGCCTTTGGGTACGGAGGGGCCGAATTTAAAGCAACCACATTTTTCGCGTACACATACATTTATACATACCTCCCACACCCCCTTTATCCATTAGAACCCAACGTACCACTAGAATGAGACATAGGGCCAGATACAGGTGACGGAACTTAGGCCGGCTAGTAAATAAACGTAACAATGTAATTGATATAAAGATAATGCAGAGTAAATATAAAAGATCGTCGGGAATAAGCACAGCGAGATAGCGGCGGAAGATAAAATTATTAATCAGCGAGGGCGTCGAAGACGGAATCACCCATAGGAGCGGCTACGAAGGACTTGAGGGCTTTCAGGGGATCTATGTACTCTATATGTGCATGCGCATGTGATAACGGCACGTTACTAACCTTTCCAGTGGATGGCGGTCGATCCCATACAGGTAGGACAATGGGGGATCGAGCGGAGAGGGCATGGAAGCAGAGGATCGCGCACTCTGGAAGCGCAGCTACACCAGATGCAGTGGTTTCAGTCCGTAGGAATGATAGGTAAATAATATAGGGCCACGGAACATAGTACGTTTAGCAATTGCACCGTAGGGCTTAATTGACGTGCTAGGTAGTTTTGTTTGCGTTTTCCATGAACATTCACGAACTTCATACCCCAGTATTTAATTTAAGTTTAGCTTGCGTCAGGGTTACCACAAAACCAATTCATCCCCTATAGTTCGAAACAAAAAATTACACAACGTGAACTGGGGAGGTCTTGAATAAAGCGAGGGTGTTTGGAAATACTACGTTAAAAACCGTAGAGCCTTCACCCGACGTAGATAGATAGCTTGTTTGCCTCTAACAAGGCGTAAACTCAGTTAGGAGTAGGATCGAGCTGAAAGGCGAAGAAGAGGAGCCATCACAATGTTTGCTTTCTTTAGAGTTTGTGGAAAGACGCATTGTCCCGCTTTCAAACTGAAAATGTGTGTGTGTGTGTGTGTGTGTGTGTGAAACTAATATGAAACAGTACATTTTTTGGAGTTTGCAAGAGATATTATCAGGCCCCGTTGAGCAGTTAATTTTCAGAGAATGTATCTGCTGAAGAATTTCCTTCTCATTGGCATTGTACATGGAGTAGTTAGGTGGATTTGTGGTTTTTAGGTTGGATAGATGTTATTCGGTCGTTCCTTTTCTTTTAAGTATATTATTGGCAAGACGACAGTTGTTTGTATTTACATATTTGAAAATAGTATGGATATATTATTCATAGCACATTCTTTATTATCACTTTTTTTGAGTTTATCTTTTATTGTTTGCCAAAGTTTTTTAGAGTCAGATTGGGCATTTGTTATTATCATCTTGTTTTCCGAGTTTTTGCACAGGTTTCTGTGTAATATATAGTCATGTTTTAGTTTTTCATTCAAGTTCTGCATGGAATTTGCTATTCCTGACTTAATCCACGACTTGATATGCAATCTTTTGTATGATTTCCTCTTGGTATGTGATTCTAGATACCCATAAATTTATGAAATTATCCGTTGCAACATTCGCATCTTGTTTCATGTATGTGTCACCAAGTTTTTTGATTAGGTTTCTGTTAAGTTCATCATAATCAGTTGTAGAATGATAGATCTTTAGGTTGGTTACTTATAATTTTAAAATTTCAATTTCTGCTCCTATAGGGTAATGATCAGTGCATATACTGTGGGATTTTGTGTTTTAGTAAATATGTGATCAATGCAAGATTCTCCTTCCCGTGTAACTTTTGTTGGTTTGTTCAATAATGATTTGAAGTCATCGTAAAATAATGTAGTCTATAATCTCAGTTCTGCTACTTAGTAAGTGTGTTCATATTAATACCGCCAGTAATAATGATTTGCTGGAAGTGCTTGTTTTTTTCTAAGATACATTCGAGGGATTAAAAAAAAGAATGCTTGTTTCCATAGGTCTATACATAGGTAATATAGTTATTTCGGCACTAATGGATATTTGTCGGCGATTCGCTTCAACGATATTTATTTCAGTTATAGAAGCCACAAGGGTTTCTCTGATGGTAACTACTAGACCATCATTTTGATTAATATAATTAGTAAAATGTCAAGGTTCAAAGCCTTGGAGCATTTTATTTTAGTTCGAGTGATTATATCAAAATTCTTATTTACATTTTGTAAGAGAATAATGAAATCGTCGAAATTCTTGTTCACGCTTCTGATGTTTTGACATAGAATTTTTGTACATAAGTTGTTGTTAAAATTTCAGAAAATTTAATTATCATGTTGTTATCGATTATACTATTCAGATGAATCAGTTAAGTCGTTAAAGTCAATACGTTGCGAATCCATGATATTGAAATTTTACAAGATTGAGTAATAGAATAATTACTTATTAAGACATAATGTAACAAGTAATTGAAATTAAACAATTTATGTTTTAGTTGTATATTAAAATTTTCAGATGGCAATCGGGGTTCAGGAAAAAACTACGTTGATTTTATTTAAGAATTTGGTAGCCATATTATAGTCTGTATATCCCCCCTTTTTCCATTGCTGCCACCACTTATGTTTTGTCAATGTGCCGCGAAAAGAATCAAAATTTCAAAATTTTCGATAAAAATTTAAAAATATTGCGCCAGTGCGCCTGAAGGTGAATCTATCATTCAATATTTTTAGTTCATATTATACTAAAAAAAATACAGGACAAACAAGATATGACATAAAAATTCATCCGCCAAATACATATAAAATAACACGACATGTAGAGAAAGGTGGGAGAAACCTCCCTGTATTCCTGCGGCTCTGCGGCAGTCCCTTTTCTCACATCCAGGGGTCCAGCAAGTACACACAGCGCCTCCGGAAAGTGTCCAATGGCAGGAAGATGTATTAAACATATTACTAAAATAAATTCGGTTACGAATAGTCATGTTGGAATTGTTAATTTATTTATGATACATTATAGAAGTCTCACAGAGACAAAGCTTTTTATATAGGAAACGTGAATTGGCGACTTTATAGGGCGGTCCAGAGCCTATGATGACCTGTATGAGCTGGCTTAAGTGATACACAATGCAATTTTCACCAAATCCACCGTAAGAAAATCCACACATTATCACATTTTTAAAAGTTGTGTGCATGTCATAAATCTTATTCGAATGTACCTACTTTGTTAGAAACATCTATAGTCCTTCCCATGATATACTTTACATAGATTTTGCAGTTGGTAACGATACTTCCATATTTTTGAAGTGGAATATTAAGCTTTTTAATATTTAATTGTATATATAATTATAAATATTATTTTAATGTATTTATATGATATTTTTCCGAATTATTTAACATATATAAATTATAATTATTAAAAATATTTTAAATGTTTCCTATAGCTTCGTTCCCGTGAGAATTTTGTAATTTATCTTAATAAACAACTATCCTTCTGTGGACAGAATCCAGTAAAGTGTCGACTTGGTGGGGTGTGGCGCTGGGGATAAAAATATTCGTCAACCTGTGACGTTTGCCCCATTGTAGAGGGTGTATTTTGGGGTGAAGCTTTTTTTTTTTTGAACAGACGTTTAAATCGAAAGTTTAAAAGAGAAGGCTTTAAGAAAAGTTTTAAAAGCGATTTTACTTTAAGTTCATTTATTAAAAGTCTAATATATTATTTGAGATCTGCTTTTGCAAACTCAAAGCTATGTTTAAAATTTATTTACGTGATTGAATTAAGTTTACGTTTAGTCTAACATATAATTTGGCCAGTAATCGTCTAGTGATAGTAATTTAGGACTCCTCGATGTGACGCGGTTACCCGGTACTTTTGGTAGCGTAGCAGAAGAAATGCCATTGTATTCATACGAGGCGAAACTAACCTAACATTATTAACGCGCAACATGAGCCGGACTCAAAACGACGATCGATTGAACAGACTAACAAAATCGCCTTTCATGGCGGCGCATCCGTCACTTCCTCGCATCCGGTAGCGGCGTCGCGAACATAAATATGTCTACGTAGATTTTTCGCCTAGAACGAAGCCGCCTGGTTACCGAGGTCTCATATTAGCACCTGTGGACGGATTCCACGGCTGAGTGCGGGGTCACGATTACGATGGAATATTCAGATAGATAAATACCACTTGCGAAATACAGCCTAGGGCGCTCTGAGTATAACTTGGTATCCACATAATACAACCGACGGTACATAATAGGAACTTAGCGCTAATATTGCGCAACAACACGCAATATTTATTTTTATTACGTATTTTTTTTAATGCAATAGTATACTGGATCTGCCGGTCATCCAGATTAGATAAATCACGGTCGATTAATACACGGTTATACTTATTAAACACACACACAATACTCAAAATGCAAATTAACGGCTGGGTTCTCCAGAATACATACATACATACAATGCTTACAACTGGCGCGATCGGTGGTCTTCGGCCTGATTTATCTGTTCATGGTATATAGTGGAAAGAGTAAACATATATTCATAACAACTAGGCGCAACAGAGGCTCGGGGCAAGCTTTGTCTGACATTATCACAGCCCGAGATTCTAAATCGAAATTTTCGATTCTTTCATAAGTCATATTTTATAAGAGTCAAGTTGATTCTGATTTTACTTTTACGTAGATTTTAGGTTACCCTCCTCTACGGAAGGGGGTACAGCCCCATCGACAACGCTGTACCCGGTAGCTACCACCTGCGTAATTAATAGCTTCCCATGCTAATCTGCAGACCAAGATCAAGCCGAGACTCTATTGCTCCTGCTGGAATCCTCCGAAGTCCTCGCCTCCCGGCGACAAACATATCAGGAAGAAATCCCGCGTCTGATATTAAGGTTTGTATATTGTCCCGCGGGGCAGTCAAATTGACTGGTGTATATGATGAGGATCCCACGTTGCGGCTACATAAGCCGGAGTATTATGATGTTTACTGCTGGTTAAAGGCTGAATGAACTAACTGGGTGACTGGAAAAGACTCTCCCTTGAGCGCGTCAGTCAGAGCCATGTTAGCATCGCCAATTATAGTTGATGTGAATGATACCACGGTGTAGTCTTATTAACTAGAGATATTAAATGATGGTAAAACAGCATGATTATTACAGTTGATTGTGTAATTCCTGATATGTTTCTCGCTGGCCGGGAAAGGAGAACCCCGAAGGTCTCTGTATACAGCAAGTTAGAAAAGGTGATGAATGATGAGTATGATGGTGTTAGTAATGCCATCGCGCTCCTGAATGCGGTCCCGATCATAAAAGTTGATTGTTAAACTGCTAACAGATCTCGTTCATTAAAGCGGTCCCGATCACAGTATTGATTGTCGAACTGCTACCTGCATCTTATAATTTCTCGTTCATGAGGCACGTCCTATCTCGTCCTTGAGTACGGAGTTAATACATTCATAAACATTCATAAACAGAGCCCGAGCTCGTCGCACCAAGGGGCCCGAAAAGACGTGAGAGGTTCTTCCCCTTAGATCTTAGAGGGGTCACCGCATCAGGACCTTCAGACCATCCTGTAATTCTTGGCTTTAAAACCCAGTCTTAACCGGGTAGATACAGTTAAGATGGCCCTACCTAGTCCCTAACCTAAGATGTCTCTCCAATCTAATCAGACTCCATAGCCGAGAACGCGCGCTCCGACATTCGACCCTGTCTTGCCACGCGAGTAGATCCAACTTCATCTTTTTCCACAATCGAAATTCAGCCTCCCAAGATCACGGGGCGTGAAAGACGTACGACTCCTCGCCTCCCGACCATGAAGAGACGAACTTCCCCATTCGGTTCTCGTTCATTATCCCATTTATAATCCCCGCGTGCCTAACCTTAAGAGTCTAGCGCCGGTAATAAGATCTCATTATGCTACGTTGGAAGTTAATATTGCACAACCGGGCGAAATACCTATTTTCCGCGAACCTATTCAATTTGTAAAACGCAATAATATGTATTTATATATGTTAGTAAAACGTTTGAAATGCAGAATGCACGTGTAATGACCTCGCTTGTATCCTAAAGATAATTAAGAAATAGTCCCGACGTCACGACTCGACAAGTACCAACTTGTTACCGCGTCCGCTACCGTCGAACTCTGAACCCACGTAATGAAATGAATAGTGACCTTGTGACAAAGACAAATTATATAGCACGAACATTCCATTTGATACACCTAAGAAAATAAAGAATAAATAATATAAAAGGTTCTTATCTTATTTATGTAGTTTCTGCTTCTGAGATGGCATCCTGATCCGAAGTAATATAGCGGGTCCTCTCCAAAGTTGACATCGCCTGTGCAGCCTCCACTTTCCTTCCATCGAGAATGCTGCTCGTTAGTACAAAATTTCCGCGATTCTAAGCTGAAGACCGGCTGCATCTAAATTAATTATTTCTATACAATATATACAATTCGAAACACGTCTTTATAAGAACTTGATAGGAACAAATCGTGTTTAATACGATTGCCCAATGATATGCAATACAAACATGTACCTTGTCCAATAATCTCACATCCGTGTTTTAATAAAATAATTATAAAATCCAGATTCATTTTTAAAATATATTATTAGTAGGAAACTTCTCGCACGATCTGAATTTATATCACACTGACAATCGAGATATCAAAACCACATAAATACTCCGAATTATCCCCAAAATAATACAAATCATATAGAAATCCGTGTATTCAATCGCCAGTATAGATAACAAAGCATTCTTTTGCATAAGGATACATCCGCCCTGAAGAATCTCTCGTACATTCCGAACCTCGCGACATTAAATATACATAATTATTCTGAATTTTAAATCCCACAAACAAACACGAAACACCCTTCGTCAGTAAAATATTCCATTTTAAAGCCTTTATATCTTTGGTAATATATGAATATCAAATTTAAATGATTTTTCATATGAACAGCGACAGAATTATATATTTCATAAGCGTTATGCAATAATTCACCCGCTGGAATTATCACAGTCGCAATATTACGATTTCTTGTATATTAAATCTGAAGCGCGTATAGTAATAATTATCCCTAGGCCCAAAATACGTAACAAAACAATCCACAACATGTATCAATATTTGTTACGATCCAGAAAGTTCTAAATTGAATACACGAAAAAGGCAATAGAAATAAATAATATTGAAAATGCTTAGCTGTATCTTCGAGTGTTGCTGCCTCTGTGACTCACTGATGGTATTTCGGTCCTCTCTCCACAAGAGCCTCCGGCCGACGTTGATGCTGAAGAAAGAAGCGCGATCCTCGAATTTGTATGGCTTATATAGTCTAAATTTCTCGCCATTTTTGACTCCAACCGACGTGTAAAGGTAAAGGTCTATCTCTTAGAACGCCTCCTATTGGTCCAATCCGTTCCGCTGACAACCGTTTCTTTTGATTGGCTCGCTTCGTCAAAATAAGATAACATAAAGCCTGCTTTACACGCCCGCGTGCAGAAATAATAAAGGCTAATAAGAAATAATAAAGGCCCGCACCTACTTATCCGGCAGATATTTAATTATAGAGTATTTATGAATTGTGGGGCTTCTCCTTATCATGAGCTTTTAGCAGATAGATATTTTCGTATAATTTTTCAGCAATTTCTATTTGAATAGGCCAATATCGTTACAAACCTTTGGCAGCTTTCGCAAATACCCGAACACAAAAGTGATATTTTTGCCCACAGCTTAAGTCAATTTTTGTTCAAATAGCATTTATCAAGAAATGTAATATCAATGTTTGCATTTTTTTTAAATGTCTGACATATTTTTTGCAAACAGTTGAACTATCATTACAGTAACTAAAACCAATTATGAAAAATTCATTCACTTCTATACAACTCAGATAAAATGATAAAAACCCTGTAAAATTTTTCAATATTTGCAAATTTTTTGTAATTTAATTTGATTTGAATTTTTCATAATCGATAAGTTACTACAATGCTAGTTTCCCTGTTAAGTTTTGCTACTCGTAATGAGATACTCTGTTTAGAATTTTTTTCCTTTAAAATGTTTTAAGCAAATTCAACTATGTAATTTTTTTTTCCAAACAGGTCTATTGATTGCAGCTTCCAATAGCAATATTTAATTTGGATCCTTTGGAAAACTGAGAAACAAGATAGCTAATAGACACTGTGTATATAGTGCGCACTCTATTATGAGATGTTAAGTCTGCACTGCGTTTTTTTACTATGAGCATTTAAGCTGACAAAGAAATTTACATTTAAAAATCTCCTTAACAGTGACGAAGCTATTTATATATGAGAAAAGTAGATGGAAGTCTCTTATACGATGGCCCAGGGCTTATAACCTGTGTGAGCTGGTTTAAATGATACTCTCATAATGCAACGTTCGCCAATTCCATCGTAAGAACATCCACATACCATAATTTTTTAAAAAGTTTTATAGTTAAAATCAAGAACATTTCATGTATTGCACTGGCCTCTAAGAGACTTCATCCACTTTTCGCATATATAAATAGTTTCGTCTCTGTTAGACTTCTTAATTTATCCTTAATGGATTATTGTTAGTTTATGAACCATTATTATAAGCGTTCTTGTATTTTTCGTGAGAATATTACCTACATTTTCCGAATGCTATATGAAATTTTTATGTTAAAAGAAAAGAAAAAGCCTTTTTGTAAAAATATATTTGATTTTCTTATTCTTACAAATAAAAGGCAATATTTATGTCTTTCTCAATAACTCCAAATGTAGACACAAAAGAGCGATGAATAATTTCTAACGTAGTAAAAAAATACCGAGCATTTGCAGGGAAACATACCTAATCTTAGATGTAACCGGGGAATATAAACCTTTTTGATCAGTACCGTCGACTACTAGTGTTATATTAGGTCCTTACATATGAAATTGGTGTTATGCCGTACTGGCAAATTTGATCTCAAATATCTTCTCTTTGGTTAGGAATTCCAAATCCAAATTTATACAGCTATTTACTCATGTATTTGTGTTTTGAAAATTATAATTCATTTGTTTTTTCCTCAATTGTTTTTTTCTTTGCGTCACTCAGTTTACAAAATGAAAAACTTGAAATATCGCATTATTTACGAGTACGAGTTCCACCGTGGCACCAGTGCTGCAGAAACGGCTCGAAGGATTAATGATGTGTATGGCGACGGTGCCGCAAAAAAAAACACGGTGCGTTTTTGGTTCCAACGTTTTCGTTCTGGAAATTTCGACCTGCAGAACAAGCCCCGTGGACGGCCGGAGACCAAAGTTGATAATGAAGAATTGAAGGCTATTGTGGAAGCGGATCCATCGCAAACCACATCCGAGTTAGCTGCAGGCTGCGGTGTTAGTGATAAAACTGTTTTAATCCACTTGAAGCAAATTGGTAAGGTGGAAAAAGCTTGAAAGGTGGGTACCTCACGAATTGAGTGAAGCAAATCAACAAACGCGCGTTGACTGCTGCATTGCATTACTCAACCGGCACAATAATGAAGGGATTTTAAATCTTAAATCTGTGAGACGAAGTACGGCAGATGTCTATTGTCAGCAACTGCAAACCATGATGGAAAAGCTAGCTGCTAAACAACCGAGGCTGGTTAATCGCTCTAGGCCACTGCTGCTTCATGATAACGCTAGACCACACACTGCACAACAGACGGCTACCAAATTAGAGGAGCTTCACTTGGAATGTCTAAGACATCCACCGTACTCTCCGGACCTTGCCCCAACAGATTACCATTTTTTTCGAAATTTGGATAACTTCTTGCAAAGGAAAAAATTCAACTCCGATGGGGCAGTCCAAACCGCCTTCAAAGATTTTATTGATTCCCGTCCGAATGGTTTTTTTAGTAAAGGGATCGATGAACTACCTATGAGATGGCAAAATTGCATAGATAGCAATGGTACAAACTTTGATTAAATAAAAATATTATAATAAAAAAAAATCGGCTTTATGTTCCTCCCATACTAAACGCCAATTTCATATGTAAGGACCTAATATTAAACGTACCAAAACCAGACAACAGAGTACGAAGGTTACATTATTTTACTACTAATTGAACAATCTAGTTATAAAATTTTTATACCTTTTTGTATATTGACAACAATCGACTATTCTAGAAAGAATAAAACAGCGAAGATACCCCTATTGGTATTAAAATATTAAAAATTATAATAATTTTTAAAATTTTATATTTGAGTACTGAAAAATTTTTTAACACTTAAACCCCAGTTCTACTTTTTTTAGAAAAAATTATTTCTAATCTCTTGGAAACAAAAAAATTTTCTCACCAGTCCTCCATCGGGTATATTTTATTTAATTTTATTACCTATAAATCGACGTTTATTGGACTGGATAAAATGCATTTCATTGCATGATACATACACAAATAATACATATTAATATAGTATAATATGTAGCAGGCCTCTCGGCTACTATATATTTCGCTGGATATATAGAAATACCTGTTTTGAGGTAGGTTGCTCTATTTTATATCATTTTATCACCTATTATCAATATTTTATATTTATTTTGAAATAAAGTAGGTGTACATACAGTAAAAGTTAAGAATAAAAATATTAAAAAATATAAAAGAGTCATGCGAGATGCAGGAAAAAATGGAAATAAATGCAAACGATAGTTTTAAATTTCTTATCAAATTAGTGTCTTTCATATGGATCCAAAAACGAAATGGCAAGCTGAAATAAAAGTAAAAAAAAAGATTTAACAGGAATGTAAAGAAGAAACAAGACAGAATGTAGATATTTTGGTAAAAAGATAAATATAGTCACAAAAAATAATAATCAGGAATAAGTTAATCTTCAAATATGATAGAATAAATAAAATTAAATGGTAATGTAATGTTGTATGAATATTTTTTAATATATAATGCTCGAAGATTATTTTTTCTTCTATATGAAGGCTTGAACTTTGTGGTGACATTATTACTAAAACAAAAAACAAATCACTTTGTTTTCACCAGTTTATTAGATAAAACAATCTACATATTTCGAGAACAATGTTCTCTTCTTCAGGATTATTGGTGTACTAATCCCGAAGAATCAATAATCCTGAAGTAGAGAACATTGTTATCGAAACATGTAGATTGTTTAACCTAATAAAGTGGTGAAAACAAAGTGATTTGTGTTTTGTTTTAATAATATAATGCCTCACTTAGAGCGATTGTCTGGCAATGCGGGAAAGATTCACCATTGTTCTCATAACTTATTTTGCATTTTGTATTACATTTTTGTATCAGAGTAAAAGTTATTCATTAGGTTTTATATATTTTAAATGCACATATTTTTCTAAAATAAAGTAAACTTAATCAATTAATAAATTCTCAAATCATTTTGTGTATTTACTTAATAGAGTGTATTTACTTAATAGAAATTATTTTCAAATTGTTCAGTTGTTTTTTTTTTACAATTTTCATTTAAAAAAAAATAATGTGTTGCGTGATTATTAACTCTTTTTATATAGTTAACATTTTTTAATACCTTAATAAAAAAAACAATGTAAATTATAATTTCTAACCGAAAATTAATTTAAAATCACATTCAATATTCTTGATTTTAGATAATTAATCAGGACCGCATTTAAAACACAATACGCTAATCCTTGATTAAATGAATGAAATTAACTGACTGAAATTATTATCGAGTTATCAGTTTTAAATAATAAAAAATCATCATTTGATTTAATTTAAGTGTAAAATAAAATTCAATTTAATTTAATTATAAAATAGGTAATAAAATATCGGGATTCTGGATTTCATTAAATTAAAAATTACGCAGAATTTTTTTTTTGTATCTCTTTTAAAACATAAATTAATAATAAGAGTAATTTTCTTTGTTTCTAAAACATCGTTAGTTTGGTAATGTATCAATTAATTGATAATATAGTGTTAGTTTGTGTCGTTTTAGAAAGATTTATGTTTTTTTTTTCACACGAAGCAAACACAATGTGTTGAGACATAATATCTTCAAATAAAATAACTCTTTGTTTAACACTACTTTATTGAGTTTAAATCAACTAGTTTTGACTCACAGCTGAGCCTTCATCGGGGTTAATACTGAAACTGAACTGAAAGTTAGTACTAAGCTTCCGGTATTGCAAATTTTGACTAGTGCCAGGTGGAATGTGGTGGTTATTGAAGCTTTTCAGTAAAGTAATCTCCGATTTTTTAGCTTTCTGAAATAATTACACCTTTATTTAGCTGCTACTAGATTATTTGTAAGCTTTTCGAATCAAAATTATTGATGATGCTGACTTTAGGTAAACCCTCAACCCAAAAACGAGTTACTTTTATTATTTTCTTAATATCCTGTATAGGTATGAGTCTTTCTTTGATGTTTATTAGTTATTTGTTTATAAATTATTAGTTATGCTCAGAAAATCTCCGGTCGTGTTATTATTATTTTTTCTTCGAACGATGTTAGCTTTGACTATATTTTGTGTTTTGATGAGTTTGACAGGTAGTGGGATGGTTAGCGCCAATATTAATATAGTTTTTGAGTATCTGCTTTGTTCGATGTTTTATATAATACCAGGGGCATTGAAGTAGTGAGTATGCTTTTTCTTGATAGCTGTTTTCGTACGCTTATTGCGGATGTTATATTTATTATACACACTAAACCAAGAACTAATCTGCAAAGTCGAGGCTTTTGAGATGTGTGTCTATGTGTCTATGTCAAAGTTTCCGAGTGACGAATTTGATCAAGAAGTACTGCAGACTATCATGATAAGAAAGCTTAAGTACCTCGAACATATGTGAAGATCAAAATAGTCCAAATAAATCATCCAGGGGAAAACAAGTGGGAAAAGAAGTGGCTACGTAATTTGAGGGACTGGTACAAGCCTACCTCAACTGAATTGTTTCGTGCGGTGGTTAACAGAGTCGTAATCACCAATATGATAGAGAGCTGACCTCCGATAGAGATGACACCATAAGAAGATATTTTTTAAGGAATATATTAGTGTGCAACCTAAAAATTCAGCATTTGTTCATTACAATTTTTGTGACAAGAATAAAACTAAATGTTGAAGAAAAATAGATTCAATTACTGTTCCGAGATAGGGTATTTCAAGACTAACCAGGAATTAAAAGGATAAATTAATAATTATAAATTTTTATTAGAAATTTATATTTATTTTTAGTTCACTATACCACTTTATGGTTACAATTGGCGCTGGGAAAGGTTTGTATCTGTATCTATTTCATTATGTTTTGTCCAAAAATGCTATTTTATTGATTTTCGGTTACAGAATCATTACAAAAAATATTTACGTGCAACAAGTGTGCGTGGGTCACGGTGTAATTTTAACATATTTCACAAAAAATTGAAAAATGTTTATGCGGAGGAGTTTCAGAGTGAGAAATATTCACGATTTTAAATATGAAATTAGGAGGGATATAAATATAAATCTCTCGCTCCAAAAAACATGGTAAACAAAATAAGGGCTGCTATATGAAAGACTTACATTTTTGTTGATCACATAAATATAAGGGCGGATTATCAAGTCTATGGGCCCCAAGTGTCGAATTATTATTAAGAAAGCGCTCATTAGATTAGGAAGTTCCTTTGCAGAATATGAAAGGGGAGACTACGTTAATTTAAAATACGGACCCAATTTTAAACTCATTTAAAAAATTAAATGTGTAATATTATATTCAAATAAAAAATATATTTAATTGAAAAGTATCATAATTATAAATAGGAAATAATAATAATGATAATAGTTGCATAATATTAGGTCCATACATATGAAATTGGCGTTTTGCCATACTGGCAAATTTGATCTCAAATATCTTCTCTTTGGTTAGGAATTCCAAATCCAAATTTATACAGTTATTTACTCATGTATTTGTGTTTTGAAAATTATAATTCATTTGTTTTTTTCTCAATTGTTTTTTTCTTTGCGTCACTCAGTTTACAAAATGAAAAACTTGAAATATCGCGTTATTTACGAGTACGAGTTCCACCGTGGCACCAGTGCTGCAGAAACGGCTCGAAGGATTAATGATGTGTATGGCGACGGTGCCGCAAAAGAAAACACAGTGCGTTTTTGGTTCCAACGTTTTCGTTCTGGAAATTTCGACCTGCAGAACAAGCCCCGTGGACGGCCGGAGACCAAAGTTGATAATGAAGAATTGAAGGCTATTGTGGAAGCGGATCCATCGCAAACCACATCCGAGTTAGCTGCAGGCTGCGGTGTTAGTGATAAAACTGTTTTAATCCACTTGAAGCAAATTGGTAAGGTGAAAAAGCTTGAAAGGTGGGTACCTCACGAATTGAGTGAAGCAAATCAACAAAAGCGCGTTGACTGCTGCGTTGCATTACTCAACCGGCACAATAATGAAGGGATTTTAAATCGAATCATTACCTGTGATGAAAAGTGGATCCTGTACGATAATCGGAAGCGCTCATCGCATAGGCTGAACCCTGCCGAACCAGCCAAACCATGCCCCAAGCGAAAATTGACTCCAAAAAAGATACTTGTGAGCGTTTGGTGGACTAGTGCTGGTGTCGTTCACTACAGCTTTCTTAAATCTGGCCAGACGATTACGGCAGATGTCTATTGTCAGCAACTGCAAACCATGATGGAAAAGCTAGCTGCTAAACAACCGAGGCTGGTTAATCGCTCTAGGCCACTGCTGCTTCATGATAACGCTAGACCACACACTGCACAATAGACGGCTACCAAATTAGAGGAGCTTCAATTGGAATGTCTAAGACATCCACCGTACTCTCCGGACCTTGCCCCAACAGATTACCATTTTTTTCGAAATTTGGATAACTTCTTGCAAAGGAAAAAATTCAACTCCGATGGGGCAGTCCAAACCGCCTTCAAAGATTTTATTGATTCCCGTCCGAATGGTTTTTTTAGTAAAGGGATCGATGAACTACCTATGAGATGGCAAAAGTGCATAGATAGCAATGGTACATCCTTTGATTAAATAAATATATTATAATAAAAAAAATCGGCTTTATGTTCCTCCCATACTAAACCTCAATTTCATATGTAAAGACCTAATATATATAGCGCCGTTTTCGTGAGTACTCACCTCAATATTATTAGGTCCTTACATATGAAATTGGTGTTTTTCCGTACTGGCAAATTTGATCTCAAATATCTTCTCTTTGGTTAGGAATTCCAAATCCAAATTTATACAGCTATTTACTCATGTATTTGTGTTTTGAAAATTATAATTCATTTGTTTTTTCCTCAATTGTTTTTTTCTTTGCGTCACTCAGTTTACAAAATGAAAAACTTGAAATATCGCGTTATTTACGAGTACGAGTTCCACCGTGGCACCAGTGCTGCAGAAACGGCTCGAAGGATTAATGATGTGTATGGCTACGGTGCCGCAAAAGAAAACACAGTGCGTTTTTGGTTCCAACGTTTTCGTTCTGGAAATTTCGACCTGCAGAACAAGCCCCGTGGACGGCCGGAGACCAAAGTTGATAATGAAGAATTGAAGGCTAATGTGGAAGCGGATCCATCGCAAACCACATCCGAGTTAGCTGCAGGCTGCGGTGTTAGTGATAAAACTGTTTTAATCCACTTGAAGCAAATTTGGTAAGGTAAAAAAGCTTTGAAAGGTGGGTACCAGCAATCACGAATTGATTGAAGGCAAATCAACAAACGCGCGTTGACCTGCTGCGTTGCATTACTCATCAACCGGCACAATAATGAAGGGATTTTAAATCTTAAATCTGGCCAGACGATTACGGCAGATGTCTATTGTCAGCAACTGCAAACCATGATGGAAAAGATAGCTGCTAAACAACCGAGGCTGGTTAAACGCTCTAGGCCACTGCTGCTTCATAATAACGCTAGATCACACACTGCACAACAGACGGCTACCAAATTAGAGGAGCTTCAATTGGAATGTCTAAGACATTCACCGTACTCTCCGGACCTTGCCCCAACAGATTACCATTTTTTTTGAAATTTGGATAACTTCTTTCAAAGGAAAAAATGCAACTCCGATAGGGCAGTCCAAACCGCCTTCAAAGATTTTATTGATTCCCGTCCGAATGGTTTTTTTAGTAAAGGGATCGATGTACTACCTATGAGATGGCAAAAGTGCATAGATAGCAATGGTACATACTTTGATTAAATAAAAATATTATTATAAAAAAAAATCGGCTTTATGTTCCTCCCATACTAAACGCCAATTTCATATGTAAGGACCTAATATTTTTCTGCAGTAGTAAAAACCCTTAATCGCTGTTTGCGCTGCATTCGTGACATTCTCTTATTGTGTGTTGGAATTTATAGGTAATTAAGACTATTTTCAGCTTGTTATTTCCATCACGAGGTATGATGTTTAAAAATATTCAATTATGTGTCAATTTTTTCCATATTTATTAAACTTACAAAAGATTTCGAAAAAGAGTGTTGATATCTACAGCATAACGAAATATATTATTTGAATGCTTCTTAGAATTGTAAAGAACACGCAACGAAAATTTAATATTTTTCAACGTTTTTCAGTGAAATACGAGAAAATTTGAAATTTACACAAACAAAAATCCTAATCTTGTGCAAACGTAGTAAAACTATTGATTTTCATTTAAATGGCAGACATTACACAAAAAAAGTAAACAAGTAGTAATATAATTTTGCTATTTGTAAAATTCATCGACCTTTTTAACTGGTCTGAAAATTTAACTTCATTGTTCTGCTTTCTGTGTTTTTGTCAATGAATTTTATATTTAAAATATTGTACAAATTTGAATTTTTTTTATCAAAATAAACATAATCTATTGGATACTTTATTTAAAAATAATTGATAGCAATATCTAATATTTGGTCGTTAATCGGGCCGAAAATTAATATTTTTTCCTTTGTCATTACAGCATAGCAGTTTTAATAAATATAGTATTTTTTGATAGTACCTTCACTCTAAGATCTATTTCCACACTCAAGTCTGTATAATAATAATTTAATTCTTTTTTGACTGCAGAACTTGTAAGATTTAAATGAACATCGTAATTTAACACAATTATGATCCAAAATAAAGCTTTATAAAAGATTTATATTTGATTTTTTTGTGAAAAAATGTGTAAAATTAAATACATATATCATTTACATTTTTTTGCGAAGTTTAAACTACAGTTTAATTACAAAGTATACAACTCTACATCATCATTTTTTCCCTAATAAATCGAAATAAGACCAATTATATCACAGGCAAATAAGTGTAAAAGCAAAGACCTTGGAAATAAAAGGCAGTTCAGTATAATGCGATAAGAAAATTTTTTGTTTTCATTTTGAGTAAGACCAAATTTTTCTATAAATAATAAAATCAACGTTGAATGAAATCATCATTAAACAAATTATTATTTTTATTTAGGTATCCCGTTATATCCAGCTCAGGAATATGGAAAAGCCCCCATTTGTTGCTTTTCTACTTTGGCTTAATAAATAATTTTATATCCTTTTTACGATAAAAATTGCAATGTTCTGTATCTGGCCACTTTCATAGGTTTCCAGATCTGGACATACATTTAATGCTGATCGCATTGGCCTCTGCTGTTGTGACTTTCCCAGGCTGGTATCATCCTACATAACTCACTACTACAATTTTTTTTCTTATTGCGAGATTCTGCAGAGATCTGCGGCTTCTCGTAATGTCAGTATTTTGTTGGTGATATTTTTTAAACATTGATCCATACTTCTTTCAGTATATGGCTCATGACATGTTCCCCTTCTTTTATGTGCACAACATAAATTTTATGTGTGTAACAATATTTAAAAATTCCATCGGAACATTTTTTACACATTTAATAAAACTTATTTAAATTAGAATAAAAATTTCATCCATAAAATTATTGGAACGTAGTATTTGAAATATATTTTTTTATTGTTTTACAACAACTGAAAAACATTTGCAATGGTCGAAAAATTAAATAAATGTAAAAACACTAAATGACCTGTCATATAAACAAGCAGGAATAACTTTCTATGATAGCAAGCGGCAGAAAAATTTTGCAGATAAAGAGATTTTGGTGAAATTGGTATCTCAGATCAATTATTGACTACATAATAAACAGGATGGCAAAATTGCGTTTTTCATAATCTCAATATTAATGTCATTTAATCTCTGTTGTATAATTTAATACTTTAACGGCTCACTGCATATACATAATGTTTGAAATGTAAGTATTTTTGTGCGAAAGGGAGATAGAACCATAGTTGTTATCTAGGGCCATAGTTGTATGAAATAGCGCTACTTTATTTAAAATCCAAAATAAATCTGATATGAATTCAATAAATAATTATCAAGATTTCAAAAATAATGCGATTCATGAAACGAAATGCTTGGCTTTAATAATTCCTGCTTTCTGATAGAAATTCGCAGATTTGAGAGCTGTTGAAAGTGTTCTGAGCTTATAAGCTTTATTTATTCAGTCCTACAGACCGAATAAACAAATCTTATTTGTTCACAAAACTTCAAAACCTTGCTTTCAAACCAGTGACATATCAATAAATATATAAATATATATTATAGATGTCTTATAGAGACGAAATTATACATAAATATATTTTTTTAAGGGAAAGTAGGTATGAAAGTTTTGGGTTTTCATAGGGTTTATAACTTATCGTTCGGTTAGCTTAAGTGATCACTTTACACACCCAAAGATTTCCATTACTACTTTCCCTTAAAAATAATATATAATTTCGTCTCTATGAGACATCTATAATATGTTATATTGATTAGGAATGTCCCCTGGGATAAAAATCCAGTAGGTACTGTGTTCTTGAAAAATTTGAATAATATCAAAATATTCTGTGACATATTATCATTTAGTTTTTCACTGTAATGACTTATTTCATTAATATTTTATATTGTAATGCATGCTTTTTTGTTTTAATTTTTTTTTACCGGGATGACTTTTGAATATGTAAAATATTTCGACATAAAATAAATACGAAAACAAAACATTATCAGTCGAAAACTAAGATCTGTCACCTTTGATCAGAAGACAGATATCGACTCAGTAGCTAATTTTTCTCGTCTACTCGTCTTAACCGTAGCATTTTTATAAGAATTAGAGTTAGAACAATTAAAAAAATATGTTTGAAAAAAGAGATGTTGATATTTTATATATAAATGTGGTGAAAACAACCTAATTGATTTTATTTTATTTTAATATGTCACTTAAAGAGTTGACCTTCTTTTAGAAGAACAAATATTCTTAGAAAAATTTATAATTTTGAAATAATAACTCATTCATTTAAGATGTAGTTTAAAAAGAGATAATAAATTTTTTTAAAGTATTCAGTTTAATTAAAAATAAGCAAATAAACACGCTCATGAGCAGTATAATAAAACATTCTACTAGTAGTTGGATTATAAAATAACGTAGACGTTTGGTGATCGTGAGGCACATATTTTATCAAGCAAACCTAAACCGCGAGCGCGTGGGGCCCGCATAGCTTCTCCTCCGACCTCTGACAAGTTAAGCTCTACCTCAAATTAGACAATTCCGCCGCAGCATTCCTTGATTATCTGAAGAGATTAGTCTGCGCTCGAGAGCCGGGAGACCCCTGCGAAGCCGGTAATTAAAACATTACTCTGACTGCGGCAAAACAATATGTTCCGACGTGACTGCCACCGCACCTGCTCCCAGCGGCCGCACACAAACCGTGTATTCGCTGATTGTCTTCGCTCTGGGGATGATTTAACCTTTTCCAGTATAAGCGGTAAAAGTAATTCAATTTATTCGATGTTTAAAAAAATATGCCTTTAAAAGATGGATCGAAAAAAATGATTGAATAGAAA
The DNA here is from genome assembly GCA_016648135.1 of Agrypnia vestita. NCBI lineage: Eukaryota > Metazoa > Arthropoda > Insecta > Trichoptera > Phryganeidae > Agrypnia > Agrypnia vestita. The sequence goes on along the minus strand of JADDOH010000710.1, from coordinate 144,631 downwards.
AATGTTTTTTAAAGAGGGTCGCAAGTTCATTGTCACTTGTTGCGTGAGTTCGTAGACCACGCGATGAATAAATTTTGGCTATCAATTTCAATATTTAAAAATCCCTTTAAACACTAGTTCAGTGTTTCAACTTTGCGGAGGTCATTTTTTCTTGGTACAATATTATTGAATTAAAATGGATAAAGATTTGAAGCAAGTTTGCATCTTAGGGTAGTTACCAAACTTACTGACATTAACCAGATCATTTTTTTATTGAGAATGATTGAAATACGATAATATGTGAGTATTTGTGTCTACATGATCTATTACTACAACAGTAGGTATATAGGTAAATAGAAGAATATTAATCTTACAGAAACTGCGTAATGAGACCCTCTGCAAGAGATAGTATTTTTATTGAAATTTACAATAATCTATCATTATTTACGAATTATTACAATACTAAAAAAAAGAAAAAAAATACCATAAAGAAGTTACACGAAGTTACGGGGACAGAAAGATAGACGGACGGATGGACAGACAGACAATCAATAATCTCAATATTAATATCATTTAATCTCTTTATTATAACTAATTATTATAATTGGGATTATTTCTAAATTCTAATCAATCAATCATAAATGATATTCAATGTTTATCCTAAAACGAATCGTTTACAATTTACACTTGTTTTGTGGCAAGAACACCTTTTAGGGGTGAAATGCCAAGAAAGAAGAAGGAAAATAGTCGTTTTAATCTAAATAATTTTCTAACCGATAGTACAATAAAATTTAAGAAAATATTCGATTCGAAAATAAAATATACAATCATGATATACTGATAATGAACACTCTAAATCATATTTTCATGTGGTTGATAAGTATACGATAACGATTGCAGATACTCCTAGAAGTGAGCGTTATGATTGTAATACCGATTCGCACAACAAGGATTATGTTTAAATTCTCTCTTACGATCTTTCCTATCGGTGGCGATCTTGAACTGCCGCCTTCTTGACTGCACCTAGGCACTCCACTTTGCTCGGCACTCTATAGCCTTATTCGAGAGCTTTTACTTTTATCACTTGGTCAACGTGGAATTTTCTTTTCCTCTCCTTTCTTCAACAGGCTTCTACAAGCTATGTTCCTTTCTAAAGATGTTTAATAATTCGAGGATTTGTCTCAGTTAAATAGTTGGGAATCTACGGTGTATGTGTAGTTCTTATATTTCTTCATGAAAGCTGTCTACAGTTTTCAAGATTATTTCACCTGCAAATTTTAAAAAGTCTAGTAATTAAACCTATAAAAGTTTAAAAATATGTGAATGTAATTTGACTTTAATGTTAGCATTGACAAACTTATTCGATGACTTTATATTTTTATGATTTTCTTGTAATTTGAGCTTACATGGAAGGCTTTGTTATTATTTTAAAATAAAACAGATTTCCTAGTAAATATCAATGAAATAATTTAAAAGTACTAACGTTCTTTCGTGAGTGGTTATGGCGTATATATTATAGAAAAGTACAGATTAAATTTAAATAAATCATATGATTTTTTAAAAAGACCAGTAAGTCTAAAACGGCCAACGAACAAAATCAAAGGTATAACCTAATCTTTGTTCCGTACGTGTCCTGAATACCGGTGCCAGTGGTGTGGAAATAATTGAGAGAAGGGTTAGAATTTATAAAATAACTACCAACTTTAAAACTAAAAAATCCAATCAATCGTCAATATAGACATTTTAACAATAACGTAAGAAATTATCTAATATTTTAAAAGCAAATAATTTCCTTAACAATATTAATTTGATATTTTTTTTAAATTTTGCACGCTAAAAATCAGATCGTTGCGAAAATGAGTGAGACCTTAAAAGCTTATACTTCAGAAAGTAGAAGATACAGGTGGAAATTAATGATATTAATGCATTAACCACACGTATCATTTCTGGCTTGATCTCTTAACGTCACTACCGCTACTTCTCTTAATATTTTCCTCCGTAATATCACCTGTTTTTTGCAGCTGGATTTTGATTTTCTTATTACTGAGCTATGCGTGAAGAATAGCAGTGCATTATCCAGTTTTGTCCAGCACAACCCATATTGAGTCAATCCATTCTAAATGAAAAAATGGTTGTTGACCATCTTAGAAAATAAACCATTTTTTGTAAGTGCATTCCCTTATGTTTTGGTAGTTTAAAACTACTATTATTTTAATTTTATTGTTTAAGTTTAAAATTGGCGGCCTTTATTGTTTTAGGCCTCATGCTTTTTTCGTGTTTGCAGGAATCAATGATTTTCTAAATTATTCAGTACTGAGTTATCCTAGGCGTTTTAGATAAACTGCATTTACTGGAAATAGATTGCTCCTGCTAGGTTGTTATTTAAATATTGGAGTCCTATTTTTGAGACGCGAGACAGGACGAATAATTGGGAAGCGGATGAGCTTGGCCAGCAGCGTCCAACTGTCACTGTGAAGATAAACCAATAGAGAAGTTAACTTTTGTTTTCAATGAATGGAAATGAAAATTTGATTAAAATTGAACAAAAGTCTGAAAGTTAAATTAAAATATCTGAAAACAAAATAACAAAGTCGTAGAATTTAAAATTTACGTTTCGCATGAATAATTTTGTTCCGTCCGGTGGAGTCGCGTGACGTCATCTCTCGTAACCGGTGCAAATAGCGGCTCGTGCTCCGGTGCCCAGCAATGCGGACGCGTGACGTCATAGGCGAATTGGAGATCAATCATTCCGCGCAAAAATGTCAAATTTTGTTATTTATCGACAAATAATTTTTTTTTTCACCAATTTATTAGTGTTGGTCTATATTGTAGTTTATTATCAGTATTATGAAACTTCTTTAATGTCGAAATTGAGCGAAATCAATTTAAAATTCATTTTATAGCTGGCGAAGGGGCTTTAAAATTGACATGCTTCTAATAATGCTCGCTAATGAAAACATGTTTTCATGAGCAGTTATCAATTATTACCGGATACTAATTTTCAAACACGTCACCCCCTATTTTCATCGTTTGATTTTGTTTCTATACCTCTCGCTTTATTTTAATAATTTAATATATTTTAATAAAAAATCAAGTTTTAAAATGATTTTATGTTTTAGCGAGTTTTAAATTCATGCAAAATGGATTCAGCTATAATCCATGTCGAGCATTGCATGTTAACGGGTCCGGTGATTAGTATCCCCATTAAGGGGCGTTACGTGACGCCTTGCCCGCACCCCCGCCATCCCTCCCAACACCACCCTAACCACCACCCGGGGCCAAGTACCCCTCGGGCTGCAGCGAGCGACCAGGACACACAACGCAATGAATACTGGTCAAAAGAAATGTAATATTTTAATTTCGTCATATGTAGTATTTGTGTACAAACAAAATTATTAATTACACGTGAAAATGAGATGAAATCTATTATTATCGTTTCTTTATGCTTGATAATGATATTTGACTAGTAAAAACTAAGTGAAATTCACAAATAATTAAATTTAATAAATCCTGGATGACAAATCAATTTTTTTTTTTAATAGATATGTGGACACGGAATTCGTGTCACATATATATTCTTACAATTTTCAAATTAAACGCTTGTGCTATGAATAGGACTAACTTGCTTGTCTGGAGTGAGATTCGAACCTGCGACCTTTTGATCACGAGGCGAGAGTCCTAACCATAGGACCAACAAGCTATTCGTATGATTTAAAAAGTCTATAGTACAACTATTTCGACCTGCCGCAAACAAAATGGGGCCAACATGATAATATATGATAATCTTACAGGTGATGGCATATCTGCCATTCTTCTCTATCGAGAAGAACCTAATTCTTACTGGCTCTATTCCTACCATTTACAAATGTGTTCGCAAACAAGAGTAATATAATAACATCTAAGAAAAAAAGGTAAAAATATTATTTCTTTAGTATTTTATGACATCAAGCAAAATCAGTAAAATTAATTTAAAAAAAAAGTAACCCATAAAAAACAAGTTTTAACAATATTCCCTTTCTCATTTTTGGGTTTCGTGTCTACCATATGCGACGGAATCTCCATACAAATTGTATGAAAAAACCATTAAAAATTTGAAAAATCCAAAATTATACTATAATTTTTTTTAAGGGAAAAGGGTTAAAAAATCGATCCAAAGTTTTTTCGTCAAGCAAGCAAGCAGACGCCACGAGTTAAAAGGAAGGAAATAAAAATCTAAACACAAAACGAGAAAATGCAGAAAAGGTCACATATTGTGTAGAATGCATTTGCTTTTTTTATAATAAAAATATAGATAATTGATCTTTAAATTATATCCAAGGAAATAAATAAAGATACTTGTATATCAAAATGAGATACCCACGATTTTTTCATTCAATCAAGATCTTAAAAATTAAAATAAAATTTTAAATGAGAATATAATATGAGAAAACGCACGTGCCTGGTAGGTATATCCACGTTTTCTCTGTAGATAGATTATATTAGCTCTCCGCTTTTTGAATACGAAACTACATAAAATTATTATTCATTTTTACAAAAAAAGAAATGAATACGATAACGTGAGTATAAAATGTAAGCATTTTTAACCCCACGAAAACTGCGTAAAAATATTTTCTATTGGTTTTATGTATATTTTTACTTTTTACGTTTTATTTTCACTTTTATTGGTATGCCGGAATCTAAACCTGGCGCCTCCAAATTCATAGCGTATTAAAAAGATGTTGTGGGTGTCAAGTATCAACCCGGCAGCTTTTACACCCTAAGTCAGTTCTCTACCATCTTGGATACCACCCAAGTAGGCTGTTTTTATTTTTATTCCTTACTATATACTAATTTTTTATACATTTTATATAATTAATACATTTTTTTTGGTTTTTGTCTTCCGTGGTATTATGCCGTGTTATTACGACCTTTCTGGCCAGAAACGTCGTAATTACACGACATAATACCCCAGAAGACAAATACCAGATATTCTGAGCGGGCGTGAATACCTAAGAACATTCTAAATACATTTTTTGATAATTTTTATTTTTTTCCCAAAAATTTCATTTTAATTAATAATTCTGATGTAAATTAACAAAGCCAGTTTTCACGTCTGCTTGGTCGAGTGGTAAGAAACCTTACCAGTCACGTAGGACGCGTGGTTCGGTTATTAAAGAATATTTATTCCTAACCAGAAAAACATTATTTGCAGGGGTGAGATGGTACATGTGTCTGAGACATGCAGATCATTTTTTTCGATGGAATGAGTATTCAATAACCGTAATTTATTATACTTCACATTAATATATCTATATATGATAGTGAATAATACCTTTTAATAAATCAATGCAAGAAACAGGTTTAAATACCATAATTAATTTTCGTATAAATTAAAACTAAAAATGACCATTTAAAAACGTGCTCTAGGGCTACTGGAGTGGTATCATTTAACAGTACCTAAACAAAAAAATAAAATGTATTGAATTTTTTTTAAATTACATCATAATTAATGTTTAAAACCAATATAAACGTGAATTTTATTCAACACAAAAGAATAGCATGAATGTATAAAATATTTTTTTTATGTAAAATTAAATACAAATTTGGAGAACAATTTTTACGTACCGCCAACATATCGTCTGATGTCGATTGCTTCAAGCCCGGGAGGCAGTTTCATGCAACAACAATGCTTGCGTGCCGCTCAGTGCGAGCCTTTGGATCTTACCATAAACTTTGATTTAATAAGGTGCATTACATGTAGACATGCACTTCACAGCTATATTACACGTATGAAAATAATAATTGTATCAAACTTCAGCTATCAGTTGCAAATAAGCTTCACACCGATCGTTCACAGATACATATAAAAATATTAAAACTTTTCTAAGATATTTGGAGCTTGACTTCAACACGGTATTGCAAGCCAATAGTTAACCACAACATTAACACTTACAGTGACACATCAGTCTTGATGATGGACTCTGTAATGGAATCCGAAATTTCGTCCAGAAAGGTCGTAAAAATTATTACCCCAAAAAAATTAATAAACAAGAAGATACTGAGCGGTCGTGAAAACCTAATAACATTTTTAAGAGAAAGAAGAAAATATATAATAAATAGATAATGTAAAAATAAGATACCTATAATAAAACACAATTTACGTACAATTGAATAAAAACGAGAAAATAAATAAAATCATTTACATAACCAAAAGAAAATCCTGTTCGTGCTAAAAAGAGACAGAAAAAAATGTATTTTGTGTCTCACAATAGCACCTACTTTATTAGCAAGAACTGTTAATAAGTCCTACCAATTGAATGTGGTGGAATCCAGAACTGTGGATTTAAATCCGCTGGATTATTATAATATGATGCCATCTAGGTATTATTATTATCATCTGTTCTTATCTGAAACAAAACTTTACTCAATGAAGTCAGAATTCGTGAAAATTGTGACTCGCGTTGAACAATACATTGAAGAACTCGAGAGAATCCCACAATCCAAACAAATATGTTTTCGGGCTCAACTCACTTGCTTACAAAATTTAATTTTGTGATTTCGCAATTCACTGTTTTCTCCATAGAGTAACCCGCTAGTAAATTCTAGTTTTGTCGCCAATCTTTCTAGTGTACGTTTTATTTTTATTTTCTCCTATCTTTAAATGAAAATAATTTTTGAAAAGGGGCGTGCGTGGCTATGGTTGTGGTGAGGCGAACTGACAAATAGACACCGAAATGGGGATTTTTTTCTAAAAAAATAGAGATGCGAACACGGAATACGTGTCATATATATATTTTTACTATTTTCAAATTGAGCTAAATGCTTGTGCTATGAAAATAGGACTAGTTTGCTGGTCTGAAGCGAGATTCGAAGCCGCAACCTTTGGATCACGAGGCGAGAGTCCTAACCACAAGACCAACAAGCTTCTCGAGTATTTCAAGTAATGGACTATTATTAAATTTAACTTGTTATTAATTATGTTGGCTTAAGTGTTGAGGCATTTCTTGATTTCTAATATTTCTAAGTCATCCAATCTAATGGCTCTATAATTTACATGTAGAATCTCGATAAGTAATGGATATTTAGTGTGCGTCCTTTCTGACGAAGATACATTGGTATCGAAACCGGTAAGCGTATAGTTACTCCAAGTGGTTAATACAAAGTTTTTAATTAATTAAAATTAAAAATTATATTCAACCTCGCTATACATATGAAAAATATATCCCATATATACTGATAAACGTTGAATTAAATGCTTTTAAGAAACCGAAGCGTCCTGTGATTGGTTTTCCTAACTATTTATTTTCCCCTACGACTATTGACTGACATTTTGTAGACAGATTTATGCTGTAGGTTTTTCTATTATCCACTGACTGACTTAGTATAAAAGTAAAGTGACTCGTTTATTAAAATTTAGGAAAAATATATGTAGGCGTGCGTTCTGAATATGAAAAATGTGAATTATATTTTTAACGGGCATTCAGCGTAATAGTGGCGTCATAATCAGTGTAATTAATTGGCAATCTCTATTTGATTGGGCTGTGTCAGGGCTGGCCCTCCGTGACAGGTGCGTAATTAAGGGACCCTCGCGCGCGGCTCTAGTGACGGTGGTTAGTGGCGCTCGGCGCCCACAGATGTCACTTAATCACCGCATTAACTTAATTAACGTATTAATTTACAAGTATATCCTGTACTAACAGGAGGGGCGGGATCTTAGTTAGGACAGCTGAGTGGGGTTTAAACAAAGATAATTATAATATTATTATCTATAAAGTTAATAACAACATCATTGTATTACTTATGTTTAGATTTATTTAAAAAATATATGTGTACACAGCTTATTATTAAATCCACAACCAATTCCATATTATCCGCTCAGAGTCAATGAGAATAATTGTACATAATATGATATCGACACAGTTGGTTTTGTATTTATTCGTACGAATAAATTATGTTAGTTGTTTGAAATTATACGCTTTCTGTGTATCTTATCTTTACCTAATTAATAAAAATAATAATATTAATAGTTGGATAATTTATATAGCGCCGTTTTTGCAAGTACTCACCTAAAGGGCGCTTTACAGAGAAAAGTATCTTACAAAACAACTTACTGCTAAAAAAACTTATTTACTATTATGTACTTATTCACTAGGTAGCGCGCAAGAAATGGAATTAACTTTTAATACTATTATAGTTGGGAGTGCCTGGAAGAATTAGATGTTTTAAACATTAGCTAGTATTGTAGTGGTCTGATTCTATAGGTTTTTATAGGATTGTCTAAATAAATGCATCTTTAGTTGTTTTTTGAACTGTAACTTGAACGGTAAGCTGTCTGTTTTTCTCAGTTTATTATATAATTGTATATCTTGTATAAGGGCTAACCATCGCTTATTTAGTTGACTGTTTTATAAGCAAAATATTCTATATTGCTTCTGCTCGTTCGCCACCTGGTTGGCATTTTTTTAATGAAAAAGGCAGTCGTGCGACACGGTGTCGTAAATACAAATGAGCCAAACGGCTGCCATCCAAATATTTGCCCCCATTGTCTTAATAAATATACTAAATGTATTAATAAATATAGTATAATTTTGGATTTTTCGAAATTTTAATGGTTTTTTATTACTCCCTCTCGTAGCGTCGCCCGACTCAAGTCCAACGCGTGGGGTAAGCGCCAAACCTGTTTCAACTAGTAAATGAGAAAGGAAGTATAATAAAAACTTTTTTTATTATACCCCCTTTCTATAACCAAAAATTTGTGCTTTAGGTATATATGTATCGATCGCCTGGGCTAAATTTGGTGGCAATTTGTATTTGCAAGCAATAAAGGAAATTCAAGCGTTTAATTGAAAATCGAATTAATACCTATTAATATTGGGAATAGGTAGGATATTATAGAATCAATGTAGAATCGTTAGAACTGAACGTCTCCAAAAAAATCTGAGGTTACCACGCGAAATTACAAGTAAACGGGGAAAAGCCATTAGACATCGCGAGCCAAATCGGAATAATTAAATAAAAGAAATGTAAAAAAAATATCATATTCAGTGCCTTAAGAGCATCAGTTTATATAT
>JADDOH010000710.1:0-135582 GCA_016648135.1 Agrypnia vestita | reverse complement strand
GATATTATAGAATCAAATGCGTTTTGGTAGAATAGTCTTAGAATGTCTAGAAACTCGAAAGTCTCCAAAAACAATCTGAGAGTTACCACGGCTGAAAAGGAAAAGACGGTGGAACCTTCCGACTCCAATGTGGGGTGTAAAAAGACATGTAACGAAACTTAGAAATTGAGAAAATAGAGACGAAAAATGAGGAAGAAGCAGGAAGGGAAATGTAAATAACTGAAAGCGCTAAGAAAACAGATTGCAGATCTAGTGAACGGATGTGTAGAGCAACGCAGACAAGGAGGGAGGAGATATAGATATAGAGATGGAGCCGAGAGTAGAGGAAAACTGCCTGCCTGCTTAAGGCACTGACTTATGATAGTTTTTTTACAAGGGCTGGGGAGGTGAAGGAGAGAGAATGATGAGAGAGATTAGTATAGAGATCTGATAAGATGAAGATTTATATATATAGTATATAGATGATATATATCTAGTATATATATATAATAATATATATGTATATATATTATCATTTCCTTATCAGACAGGCTAAAGATGTTTCTTCAAATTATCCCGATTCGTGCCGATGTTCAAGAGGTTATTTATTGTTATTTACTTTGATTATACATATCTAAAGATTCCAAATTTTTTATCTTAGTCCTTTTTTACATTTTTTGAATTAAATAAAATTTCGATAGCTTCTAACGATATTTTCAAATGAGTAATCATAAGAGAAAACTAGAGGTTAGCTTAAATAGGATTTAGTTTGGTTAGGTAAGTAAGGTGTGGCTTAAACTGAAGAGTTGTTTTGTTTAATATTTCGCGAACACGAGAGATCACGTGCAAGAAAGTTTCATTCACATTCACACTCACACGAGAAACAGTAGCTCAGTTGTAAACGGAATATTATTCAATGACGCAAAGTACTGAGTACAAAAATACAGTTGCTGGTTTAAATAAAAATCATCTTCATCATCACTCTTGGCACTACAACCCCAGGTGGGTCTTGGCTTCCTCAAGAGTCTTCCTCCACTCATCTCGGTTTAGTGCCAGGTTTAGGATGTTGTCTCTCCATCTTAATATTGACCTTTAGCTCTTCGCCCTATCGGCCTTTAGTTCAGCAGAGACTTTGGTGCTTGATGCTCGGTCATTCTTTCCACATGACACAGCCACCGAAGTCTTCCCAGATTTATAAATTTTGTGACGTTTAGCTCCTTAGACAGAGTATACAGCTCGTTATGGTAACGTCTGCGCCAAAGTCCATTTTCTAGAACTGGTCCGAAGATACGCCTCAAAATTTTCCTTTCAAAAACGTCCAGTGCTCGCTCATTCCTCTTAATTAGTACCCATGTCTCAGCTGGTAGGTACGTGAGCCCTTAATAAATTAAATAAAATAAATATTAAAAAAATTAAATAAAAACTATTTGTATAAATATTCATAGTCAGATTACTTTGTTGTTAGGTGATTGATATTTGAAAAATGATTATAATTATTTGCTTACGTCCACATTCTTGATATTGAGTTCAATATACGGTTTTTTCAACAGTTTATTTCTGTGTATTTCTAAAAAATCATTAGGTTTTTAATTGTATACGTGACTGACACCATTTTTTGACATCTCTTGCAGATCGCAGAGCAATCATGAGCGTCTTGGAAGACGCAAACATTCCTAGTGTTGAAACCACGCTCCTGCAGCACCAACCACGACGAGAAGGTCAATGTGCGCGTATGGCTAAGACGCGGCTCCCCAAAAAATGATGTCAGCGCAGCTATCGCATGAAAAATTAATACAGGGTGGGCCGAAAAAAGATTCAAAGATACCCTGAAGGCGAAACTTAGCAGATGTGAAATTAATCCTGAAAACTGGGAAATCGCGGCCCATGACAGGGTACAATGACGCCAAAAAAACACTGCGCAGGGGAAGTGAGCTAACGGAAAAGGGCCGATGCAATTCCGAGAAAAGAAAACATTGAACAAAGAGAAGGAAAATCCATCTCTTAGAACCCCCCTGCCTATCGGATGCACGTGCTTGACTTGTAGAAGGGTGTGCGATTGTAGAATAGGGCTCTTCAGCCTCGGATGCATAAACAATAAAACATGCAGACATCATCCTCGCAATTAGGGATCACCAAAGATGACCATATTTTAATATTATTTATTATTTATTATTTATATTATTTAAGTTACTCATTTAAATTAGATAGCAAGACGATTCTCACTGTTTAATTTGAAATCGATTTGGAATAGGTACCTTGTTAAAAACTTCTTACTGGTGTGTAAATGATTAATTCAATGTACAAATAAAAGAGAAATAATAAAACAATTATGAAGGTCTTGTGATGGTGGACATAGAGATAGATTTAATAAATTTAGAAAATCTTAAAATAATAATATTAAAAAAAGCCAAGTATGGACATCAAGAATATATTTCTTCTGGTTTGAATCGTTTAAAAGTAAAAGCCTGATATATTTCATCTCAAGATTCTATGTATTACAAGAGGCTAACAAAATATTGAATATTCAGCTATACAAGTAATATTTCTTAGATCTTTATTATACCATAGATATAATTCTGTGTTAAATTAATATCGTTTGCCAATCCTAATAGACTCGACCTTGTGAGTAGGTGCGAACGAGCCTTTATTATTTATGAATCAGAACAGTAAGTCTCGCGTGTAGCGGGTGCTTAACTATTATTTTAACGAAACGGACCAATCACAGGCGCGCTTTGCCTTCAACGGGTTGAGCCAGTGGCGACAATCCTGATGACTGAATCCGGCCAATGGCGGGCGCCGGCGGTGAAGTCATCGCGCTTTAGATAGGACAGGATGAGTCACTGCACTAGCGTGAATTTCGGAGGTATGGTGCAATCGTGACTATAAAAGGAGCGAACACCATATACTCAGCCCCTTCAGTTCGAGACCAGACTTGCGAGCGGGAGCGCTGCCCGACAGACTACCGACGGAGCCCTGAGTTCCAGAACATCATTTGCGGACGGAGTTGCTGCCCGGACGTATGGAGGAATCTACCATTTCATCATTAACAGAGAGGACCATACCGCCACTGTGTAACAGCTAAGGAACAAATTTATATTATGTCTTATGGTTAATTATTTTCACTATCGAAATGTATTTATTTTGGAAGATTTAAGATCGGAGCAATTATGTATAAATAATATCATGATTTCTTGTGTGATATTGATTCAACTCGTACGGGAATATTTCCCAAACGAATATATTTTGATGCATGGGGATTTTCATACCATTTGTATTAACAATTGATTTTACGGAGCGCTATAAGCAGCGCTTAATAGATTCATAATAATTGTCGACGCGTTATGTATTGCATAACCAGATATCAATCCAAATCGTACGAGAAATTCTTCCGAACGAATATATTTTAAAGTATGGGGATTTTCATACTATTTTTACTAATAATTGAATACACGTAATTCTATAAGAAACGCTTAGTAGCCTTATAATAATTGTGTTGCATAAGTATTGCGCAATCCGGTCTTCAGCTAAGTCTTTATGAATTGTGTACCTCGGTATATCCGGCTAAAAAAGTAGCTTCAGAATGACGAGTAAAGGACAGAATGGGGAGATCTAACTGAAATTGGAGTTTTCTGGTTTATGAACGTTGAGCTAGGTGAGGTTGTGGATGACGCTCGTGTTATAAGCCTGGAATCCGCGCAAGCCCCTGTGAGGTACTCTTAAAAGCGGGACCTCCCTTGTTGATCGGAGTGGCCACTAGACTCGACCTTCGCGCCTCACCCTGCTCAAAAACAGCATGAACCAACGTCGTGAATTCTCTGACTTTGGAAGGATTTTCATGCCTGAATTCTATGAAATCTCAATAAAAAACGTTCTATTTCATCCTCTGTAAAAGGACAGAGCCAGATGCAGTACAAAAATCATTCACTCATATAGAGTAGCTGGGATATTATAAATATGTTACTAACACCCTACCATTTGACCAAATAAATGCAAGATGCAGAATCGTGGGACGCCGCTCTGAAAAGGCATATGAGATTGCACAATAATTTGTAACATCGCAGACTATGACCGCAAAGGAGGCTAATGTCGTCATCAATTCGTACTAAAAGAGTACATGATTCTTCAAACACCGGCCTAAAAGAAAGGCGCCTCAAGACAGCACCCATCATCAGAAACTCGTACCCAAAAGAGTACGTACATCTCAATTATAAGCCTAAAAGAGAGGCGTCACAGGATCACATCTCGTAAAGAAGAGATAGAGTCTCGGGGTGCAGTAAGTTCCGGAGGAACAAGGGGGGCCATTTAGTCACTTAGGAAGTTGGTCACCGGGTTTAGGCGGGCGCGGAGCCTTAACCCCCCTCGGCAGAGATGCTGAGGGTTTAAAAAACCAAAATTTAGCATTCAAAGAAACTATTATTTCATATAAACTCACGGGCTGTTGTAGAATCCTTTCGAACAAACCATCCCCGAGACCTTATCTACTTATTTATAAAGAAGTTTCGCTTCAAAAATGTCGTATTTCGTAAATAGCAAATATATGTATTATTTTCTCACGGAATTAATATGAACAGGTTCATGCACGTCTAGGACGAAACCATTCAAGGTAAGAATTTGCTAATACAAAGTGTTTATAATTATTAATTTCAATGTTATTTAATATGTGTGAATTTTTTTCCCTTTGCAACGTTCGAACAATTCTACTGGTTTGTCCCCAAACGGAAATGTTTTATTTCTAATACACGAATTCTTCTGGTGAACGTATTTTATTGTAACATAAATGTATAGATTATTAGGTTCGTTAGATGTTTTTATTACGTAATATTATGCATTTGTTTCCACACTGCTCCTATAAAAGTATTTGAAGTTATTACGATACACAACGGGGTCCTTCATCCATTAGACGAATCATGTGCCAATTCAACGACGTATTACGAATAGTATATATTGTATTTACTGAGATTTAGTCGCATTTATTATTTCTAGTAAGGGTTTTAGTATTGGTGCCAGGCGCCATTATGAAGCGGAGATAGTTCATATTCATAGCCCGACTGTAATAGGTATTTTTGTCGTGTAAGAGGTAGCACTTTTAGAAATATAAGTGTGTTTTATGTTTCGTCCCTGACGGACAGGATGGTATAGTTGTGGTTATTTAGGTGATACACTTAGTAAATGCAAAGGGCATTAGGTATTATCAATTTCGTATGCGAACCCAAGATGTTAGTTAATATTTTTAGTTAATATTGCATTCAAAAGCGCAATTTTCACAGAATAATTATTTTCAGTTAATACGTATTTTTAGTTAATTTATCGTATAGAGTATTTTCGTATAGTAAGAAAATTATTTCATATGAAAAGTTGAATTTTAGTAGTAGTAATATTTCTGTATAGAATATTTAATTTTTAACAACTGTATCGTTAAATCATATGGTTGAAGTCGACCGGTTGCATCCTGCCGCTCAATCGCGCGCGCTCACATAAAAGAATAATAAAATATTTAATAATCCAATATATTGTATTTTGAAACGCGACGTTTTGCTACTTACTAACCATCATTATTTAGTAGGACCCACATTAGGCTCATCTTACACCGTTAGCCGTGATAAGAATATGATTTACATTGAGATGCAATGGAAAGATTTGTATTTTAGATTTGCTTCGCCTTATATATTCAACAAACACCCCATGGGTTGTCTAACTCTGGTGCCGGACCAGGAGCTATACTAAATTATTATTAAATGTTTCAAGACCCGATGCCCTACTATCTACCTGGTTCATCACAGTGGTTGGCCGCATCCAGGAGATCGAAATGAAATAATATATAATAGTAAATTCAACTCGCGTCAACTATTTTACGACTGTATAATATTTTTCATACAACAGAAAACATCTCTAGAAAATACCGTCATTTGACGAGGACCCTCTATATAGCAGGGTCATCACAGTCTACGGATTTTACTGGCCGAGATAAAATATTTTTTAATCATTTACGCTAAAAGTGATTTCTATTGTATTATGTATTATATTCTTCAAAGTGTACAGTATTATAATATTGTACATTTTACTAAAACGTCGAGATAATTTATGGAAAACTAAGGTGAAACATTTATAATTTTACAATGATGCATACATCAGGTATTCTAGAACAAACACAATAGGTTAGAGTGTGTGTTCATTTCAGCAGACGTTGAAATATCTCTATTTAGAGTAATCCTTTACAGGCCTAAACCCTAGAGCACAGATATCATTTAACAAAATCCTTTTAACAGGAAGCATATCAGAAATATATACCTATGTGAATAATGATATGAAATTAAGTTTAATTTTATTAAAAATATTCTATTATTTCAGAAAAAAAAAATCTAATATTTTTTTTTAAATATGATAGAGTACACGTGTCAGTTGTAGAATCCTCATTTTATTGATAATAATTGGATTTAGTTACGAGTAAAGGATGCAATCCACATCATGGCAAAAATGACTGAAGTGCACCAAACTGATGCTAAATATCGATATTATCGGTCTTTAAAAAAGATCCAGGCAAAAACAAATATTTTTAATTTTTATCACCCTTAGTAACAACCCACATGTATGGCAGATTAATTTTTTTTCACCACTTGGAAAATACGCCTATTTTTGCCTGACCATTCTTTTAAAAATACAAATGTATTAACATTCTATACATGAGATCATATATTCAATTAATTTTAAAACGAATACCAATGAAAAAATATCTTATAAACTTCAAACGTAAATATCTCTTAAGTGACTTAGTGTGTAGATTGGACCTTTTTCATTTAATTACGTCCAATTGTTCGTAGCATAAAAAACTGATTAAAGAATCATTCATTTTTTTATATTTCAAATATTTAGAAAAAACCTATAGAAACCATTTTATCTACGTAATGTGTTACTTTAGAAAATTTATGGTAATAATTAAAGATACGTAAATGTATGTACTAACATTAATATATTTTAGTGAATATTTTTAAACGGATTAATTTTGATTTAGCGGAAAGTAAATTTTTATTAGACGAAAAATAAACTCAAATGAATAAAATGTATTTCTCCCAAAGTACTGAAATTCATGAGCAATATTTTTATTTGGCACCGCGATAAATCCAATATTGGAAAATAAGCAAAAATAAAAGGATATCTCAACACTCCCGGAATCCTCGGGGAGTATGGCATGAAGTATGAGCGTTCGGTTTCATATATATTTTCCGTTCCTCGCGCGTGGACCGGCATATATCATGGCATACGGATTGTCAGTTATATACAAGCCCATATCAGAAATGGCTGAAAGCTTTTTGACACTGAAATCATACGTTTTTATTGGAGTATGAAGAAAAGAAGCTCGCGGG
The DNA here is from genome assembly GCA_016648135.1 of Agrypnia vestita. Lineage (NCBI taxonomy): Eukaryota > Metazoa > Arthropoda > Insecta > Trichoptera > Phryganeidae > Agrypnia > Agrypnia vestita. Next base: position 128,242 of record JADDOH010000710.1, on the reverse strand, counting down.
ACTCCCTCGCATTTCCATCGGAGACGTCTTTTTCAATTTACGCCCAATTTACAAGATTCTTTCCTCTATTGGTTCTGGAGCGCGAAAAGGTAATTACCTTTCGGTAAGGTAATTCTCGGGGCCTGGAAAAAAATAACATATTTTAATGATATTATGGAATTTAAAATAACATATTTTAAAGATATTATGTTATATATAAAAATAACATATTTTACGGATATTATTGAATTTAAATTAAGTATAATGATAAAAGAACTACACGAAACTTCGAACAAAGTTGGTCTTAAGATGAATATAAACAAAAATTTTGAGTTCAGAAAACAAAATCATCACAATCAATAACAAAAATATTGAAATAGTAGATGAATATACCTGGGATACAAGATAAAAATTAACAAAGAAAATCAAACAGCAAATTGCCAAGACGAATAGGAATGAACTGGGCTGCTTTGGCAAACTCAAACATATTTTCGAGAACAAAGAGATCCCAATTAGCCTAAAAAAAAGCATTTGAATCTTGCACACTGCCAGTGACGACTTATGGAGTAGAGGCAATATCCCTTACAAAGAAAAGTGTAGAAAAGCTCAAATGCACGCAACGATCCATGCTTGGAGTAAGAGATAGAATAAGAAATGATGAAATTAGGCGCAGAACTAGAGTAGTGGATATCACGGATCGTATGGCGAAGCTAAAATGGCAATGGGCATGGCATGTTGCAAGGCAGGATACTACAAGATGGACTCTCAGAGTTCTGAAGTGGAGATCTTGGGAGAATAAAAGAGGCATCGGAAGACCTCAAAAGAGATGGGCCGATGACATAACCACTGTGGGGGGAAAGAAATGGCTACAAGCAATGTATAGAATAAAAAAAAACGTGTTTATCGCTTAAGGATGATTAATTTTTAATGGTTTTTAAAATGTAAACGTATATATAGTTCAGAATGCGTCCGCGCTGATGAAGATGCAATGGTGTCGAAACCGGCAGACGTATGGTTACTCCAAGTATTTTATACAAAGTTTTTAATTAATTAAAATAAATAAATGAAGGATTATTTTATATTTATTTTAGAATGGAAAAAATATAATTAAAAAATCCTGTATATATCATATTTATATAGCTAAAACAAAAATAAATTTTTAAACTAGGGATAAAGAACACATCAAAGCTTTAACTAGCAATGTTGAGTCGAATTTTGCAAAAAAAATAATCGAATATGACCATACATTTAATATTAATACAGGTTTAAAAATTTTACATACTAGTTATAAAATCCCACAAATAAATAATCTAGAAATACTTGAAATTAGGAAAAGTGTTAATATTAATTCAAATATAATAAATAGACAGACAAAATTTGTGCACAACCCACTATTAAATATTTTTCCATTTAACATTCCATAATTAACACCTCTGACCCCCTCCCTCTCCCCACACCCTCCCCGTCAACCTTCGTAACACATTTGCATGGTTAATACTCTAAGGGTAAATTTTTTTCTATTTTAGTACACAAACAATCCTGAAGAAGAGAAGATATAAGAAATGTAGATTTTATATCTAATAAAGTGGTGTAAACAAAGTGATGTGTGTTTTATTACAATAATAATGTCACCACAAAGTTCAAACCTTCATTTAGAAGAACATATTTTTTTCTAACAATTAATATAAAATAAAATTTTCAAAATGACACATTTCAGAAAAATGCAAATAAAGATGTTACATTTAAAAAATACGATTCAAAAATTAATCAAACAGTGTCAGTATGAGCAGCCTAAAGGCTTCTACGAATAATTCATATTATTGATCAATAATATTGATGGGGCTAATATGGAGGTTTACCATCACGCGGCCAGTATTGTTAATCAGTAATATTGAAGGCATTTTATTGGTCAATAATATTGATAGTGTGCGGAGGGCTTTAGGATGCGGCTCGAGATTTCAGCAACGCGCAACGGCAACTGCTTCGGATAAAAACTCAATCAAATCAAAGGCATCAACAACATTGTTTCCACTTCTTCTTCTTTTTTTCCGGGTTTACTAACAAATTCCACAGCCGCCTTTACCCTCCATTAAAATTTTGTAAATTTTGATTTAGATATACCTGAAAAAAATTAAATAGTAAAGTAAAATATATTTAAAGAAACTGATAAAGCGGGGGCAACTCATTTGTTAACGTAACCCAACATTTCGTTTTTCCTTTTCAAAAAACGTATACATTTTCAAAATAAATTTTCGGACATCACGATTGTAACATTCGTGAACTTGCATTTAAACAGAATCTGACTACTCACAAGTATTCATTATGGCGTCGTTAGTTTCAATTTCATCCGTTCTCCAGATAAGTTTGTAGAGCAGTATTTAAGGTTTTTGAAATAGGAATTCCACATCGTTTGTTATATAACATTTCACGGAAATAAACAGGTATTTCTCGCCATCACACATTTGAAAATGATATGAGAAGTAACTACATATTTGCCAAACATCCAAATACAAACCAAATCCAGACCAAATTTTGTTAAATCTTTAATAAATTTTATTAAATTGTTAAATATTTCTAGTTATACTGAAATTTGTAGTCTTCCTCGGAGGGTTATCACCAAATAAGGTAATAAGAGCTTTCATTTGAGTATGAATGTAGAAATTCCTTTATATTAAAGATAACATTCTTATTGTGAAGTTTCAGACTTCAATCATAGGACTCATTTGTTAGTCTCCCGGGACGAGTCTCGAACTCTCGATCATTAATATTACTACTAGAACAAACAAGTACACACTCATAGATGTAAGCTATTTAAGTGGGTGTATTCAAAACAGATTGTACCTATGCGATCAGAAATACGAGATAATGAACAATACATATATATTGAAACGGAATTCTGAAAATGAGCTAAAAACGATTATAATCAAATATAATAATTATATTGTCTGTCCTTCCGTCCGTCTGTCTATCTTCGTAATTTCGTTCGAATTCTTGGCTAAAAAACTCAAGTGGCTAAAGACGGGGCTTGAACCACGGGCCACCAAACCCGAACCGGCCATTTCACGTATGTTATGTAAAAAGAAGTTATAAATATGTACTAGGGCTTAGCAAAGACTCGAATTAATGTTCCGTCATTTTTGACGGGTTGCAGCTAGTATGCAATGATTTCTAAAGAAGGCAATACTAGCGCTCACAATGGAATTCTTGGTATTGGAACAATTGGTATCAACTCAAATTTCAAAACAAAGTTCTGTGAATTTTAAAACCAAATTTCAATCAATAATTTTTCTGTATGGCTTTTCTAATTGATTAATAAATTTGGTAGAAATTCCACATTATCTACTTGTATCTAATTTAACATCCAAAATACTACTATGGAGATATAACTCATCACCGGTGGACAAAAATTTGCAAACGGTGTTGAGAGATGCCTACCCGAAGTTCACAATCTTGTTAAGTCTTAATCCATTATATTAAATTATTGAAGTGCGTGGATTTTATATTGTTCGACAGTCTAGATTTAACAAATCAAAAATATGTCAAATTTATTTGACTACGTATAATTAATTTCATTGGTTGGCCGAATATTTAAAATTAATGATTCCGGCGAAATGTAATTTGATACAACAAAACAACTTTTTTTGCGTAAAGCAATATTTTTGTAGATTTATATTTCATCGTTCCGTTTGACCGCCGGTTATGAAAATGTTGTATGTATGTTCCTTTTTTTGCTGGAAATGAATTTGGTTGTTTATTTCATTTAACGTATTTATGGAAGAACAGTTAATAATAAATTATTTTAAATTTATATAATTAAACCTAGAGGGCTACTGTTAGTGCGTTCGACTAATTGTTGTTTTCCCTTTCTATTTTTATTTTTTTAATTTATTTAATTCGATCATCCAACAGGGAGACACAATCGCTTGATAAGATGAAATACAAAAAAAATAGTTAAATGTTTCCCACAATTCAAGGATAACACAAATAGGACATAACCATAGATAAGTCAATTTGACGTTCGATCTGATAGTTGTTATATAATTATCGACAAATAAGTTTCGAACTATTATGTGTATCGCGTTGATTCTTCGTGTAAATTCAGTCACTGATGGAACGTTGAAAGAAACGGCTGTGTCACGATGGTAAGTACCGCCATTTTTGAAATACGATGTACTTGTTAGCCTAATCGATTAATAAAAAGCCATTGCGTAGAAAAATATCAAAAGCCTTCAAGGGTTTAAATAGCGTAATTCATTCACTTTCAATTTCCGGAGAGTGAAGTATTAACTTATTAACTAAAATATTTATATAATAATTAATATTAAGGATTAATATTACGCAAAATGAAACATTCGTCAGTCCATAAATAAAATATTTTTATTTAAGTATGTTCAGCCATCAAGGTATTATATTTTCAAAAGATCCTTCATTGTCTTTAGGTACTTTCAGTTACCCTTGGCGTTATGTATTTTTCAAATCTGAGATTTATAAGAAAAAGCGTTAATTTTGTTTTGTTTAGAAATTGAGAATTCCTTTTCAACAATGTGTCAGGTACAGTATCACTTTCTCCTCGAAATGTTGTCCTCCCGCTACTTAAAATGTTAACGCGCTTGAAGTGAAGGGGAGCAGACAAGCGATGTTCCTTAGTCACTTATCTTAGTGACAAGAAGTTGAAATGTTTCTTTGCTTAATAACTTTTTCACTTCTCCGCGTTTTCATCTAAAACTACCTCGCTTCAAATTTACGTTCAGCTTCGAACATATTTTCTAGTCTTATTCTGTATACTATCAAGCGGAATAATCTCCAGGAAAGATAGCACAATTTTGTAAATCACTTTGTAATCAATTTGCTAATTTAAAGGCTCTTTACCTCGGGAACACCCTGTGTTTCGGAAAAGCTACACGAACCGTGTATTCAGAAACTAGACGTACTAATTCAGAAACTTCGCTAAATTAATGTTCCACTCTTCTTACACCACGCGGTGAAATCTCTATTTGAAAATGTTTTTATTTGTGTTGGAATTCATACATTCTTCTTAGTTTGATAGATTTTGTTTAACTTAGTCTAAATTTATTTCTCGCAGGAACGATTAGTTTTTAATATAATTAAATTCATTTCACATATTATCTTTTTAACAAAACATTTATTTACTTACGGTTATGACTTTTAATTAACTGTTAATATTATTATTGATGTATGTAAATATGTACATTTTTGCGTGAGTTTTCCACATAAACAGCTACTTTAAAGCTTAATATCATTTCGATTTAATTTTTTTCTGAAACATTGGTAAACTACAAAAAATTCAGAACATATAGACATAAATATATATATTTTGATAATTTTTAATTTACCCAACTTGAAAATAAAAAAAATCTATATAATACAATTTTTAGGTAAATATACCTAAAATACAATTAAAAATTTATCGATTGGTGGTAAGCCCTATGGACACTCAAAAATACTTACATTTTCATATAAAATTTAAAAAAATGTAACTTCATCTCTATGAGACATAGACAATAAGTCCAATAAACCCAAAAAGATTTCTACACCTACTTCTTGTACTCTGTAGTCCATTGTCTGTAGTAGTCGCGTCTCATCATATCTTTTCTAGTCTTCTCCTACATGCAAATGATATTTAGGGAATAACATATTAAAGCCTTCCTCTTATAGATATTGCAGAAAATGAATTTAGTAATCTTATAAATATATTATTATGTATTGTAAATTATTGCACAAGTCTAGAGTACGTGGATTGTAAGGTCATTTAAGTCTATCACACGACACCTCGTTGCGTAATACGAGTAGGTATGTAATTCCAAGTTTTCCAAGTTTTCAGTGAACTTTAGCTCCTGTCTACAATATTTGATAGTCTACAATAGATTAAGGATGTACATATTATCACGGAATTATAGAAACGAAAAGATTTACACGTTATTGAAGATTTTACAGTACCCTGCACATTTTACAGTTAATAAGAAATCGCTGGAAATATTTAGAAATCAGTCTGCCTTACTTGAAACATAAAATGACATTCTCTTTTTATGGGGCGACAGAATCGTTGCGCAGATCAGTTGTATTTGACGTGCTAGGTGAGACAATAGAAAGCGAAACCAGAGACAAAAAGCGAAGCGAAGATTCAGTGCGACCAGTGACAGTAAATTAAGAGAGTACCTAACGGGCGATCAATGGTGAATAAAATATTCCAAAGACGAGTGTGAAAATCCGTGAATTAAGGAATTGTGCTCTAATTAAATTCATGTTCTTGATTCTGGTTAATTAATAAAACTTTATTTTTTCAATAGATTGAGCAACTTTATAGATTGACATTTAAAAAAAAGATTTTATTATTTGTTTTTATCTACTTATATTCATTAATTACACCTACATGTTTCGGAAAAACTTTCCATCGTCGGGGTGTTTTTTAATAAATATTAATATCCAACCACATAATTAACGCGATTTATAATAAAAATATTTTTATGAACTTTTTTATTATTTTTTAATTAAATTTTTGTCTATTTTTTCCTTATTTGTATTTTATAAATGCATTTTCTTTTATGTGGTGTATCATAATTTAAAAAAAAATGTAGTTATCCAATATATTACGAACATTGATTAATCAGCGGTAAATTTCTGTTTTGTGTCTTCTAGGGTATTTTGCCGTGTTTTTACGACCTTTCCTGTTGGCTAGAAATGTCGTAAAAACACGGTATAATACCCCAGAAGACACAAACCAGAAGATTCTGTGTGGTCGTGAAAACCTAAGAACATTCTTCGCTATTCTCAACTGTTAACACCAATACAGTGGAAATAAATATTTAACAAAAAGACTAATTAAAAGAATTAAATTTTTAAAATTTATTCGTAGATATCCAAGTGCCGATACCAATCATCGAAACAGTTGAATACCAACCGCACAACATAGGTACATCATCGGTACACATTTTACATTGTTTTAAATCACAGAAGCCACTTCTCGGTTTGGTGACTAATACTATTCGTGTCGAGCAGCGGGGAAGCGAGGTGAAATATGCGCCTGTGTAAATCATTCCTTCCGAGATCACTTTTGTATCGAGGAGATTTATCCGCGAGGTAAAAGTTTGACTCGCGCTTTGTGCGGCGCACAATAATTTATTTACACCTTGCATGTAGTCACTCCGTCTCACTCGGGTTGCGGCTGGGATAAACGCAAATCGGGTAATTTAGTGAGAGAGAAGTGAGCCCCGCGACGGGTGCTGCCATCCCTCTGTGCCCCGGGCGCGTACATCCCCCGGCGCGGCGGCACACAACACGCAGCGGGGGTGCGAACACAACCTACATTCATCTTACTCGCCTCGCACGCAAATGCCCGCCGCAACTTCTCGGGCTCTCAGGTGAAATCAGCCAAGTCGTAATGAAAACAGAACACCAAGAATATAGGAATACATTGACGCAATATTGAATGTAAACAAAATAAAGTATATTTAACTGTAATTTCGGATATTTTGTACGCACAGTATGTATTACCGAGAAGCAAATCTCGACGTTTCGTTGGATGCTTATCGAACGTCATACCGACGCTTATCCAACGTCAATAATCAGTCCGACCTCCACCTCCGCGTGTAAAGGTCGTCCACCTGATGACGTTGGATAAGCATCCAACGAAACGTCGAGATTCGCTTCTCGGTAATACATACGGTGCGTATAAAGTATCCGAAATTACAGTTAAATATGTCTAACGACCGTAATAATAACCTTAACTCTAAAATAAAGTATTTCATATTTTTGATGTTTATAGCGATATCTTTGTGATTGGACATAATTATTAATTTTAATTAATTAAACAACTTTGTATTAACCAGTAAACTAGTAACTCTACGTCAACCGGTTTCGATACCATTGTATCTTCATCAGGACAGACGCAAACTAACTATCCATTAATTATTCTAGCAAACAAATCAATTTTTGATTTGTTTTTAATAAGTGATTTTCAAAAATTGATGATTTAAAAAAAGAAAACAATTTTTTTTCTTTTTTTAAATCATTTTCACGAAAATAACGCCGCGTGTTATTTATTCGTTATTTATTTCTGCAAAATATCTATCCGACGGATAGATACGCAATGCATAGTTACACAACGGACGGTTATGCCACTGATAGTTAACCAACGGCTAGTTACCCAAATTCTATTATATAGATTTGTTTATTTATTTAATGTTTATTTTTTTACTTTTTATATTCATTAATTAATTTTAATTACGTATAATAAAACTTCGCTTTTAATTGTAAATTATAAAAATCCAAGATAGCGTTAATGTATGGAATATCGTTGTAATCATTCTAGGGGGAAAAATTGTCCAGATTAGTATTTTTTTTTTAAATATGTGAATTTCACCATTGGTTTCAATCACCACAAAGAACTGCTTTTCATCAATTTCTTCTGGATAAAGGATACTTCTTATCAACATAATATCAGACGGCAGTGCCGCTCTAAATCCGCCTGATGCGCCCCTGGAGGAATGGGAACACCGATTCTTATATGGAAATTATTTTATTATTTCCAGTCGAATGTTTGCTTCCACATGCATTGCACCGCGTCTCATATGCATCGATTAGCAAATAACTTTATATTCGAGAATGATTCTTTTTTACACCGTTTTTGTTTCCACTGTTGACTGTTGCTGTGCGTGATATGGAATATATAAAATATTTTCTGGTGTGAATTATTCTTTTTAAACAAATTGAATCATTCGCGTTTAAGATATCAATAATAGAGTATATATTAGATAGAGATATAGAGATAAGATATATATATATATTATAGATATATATAATTAAAGATATATTATATAATATATATATAGAAATAAATATAGTATATATATATGAGATATATATATAAATATATATATATATTTTTTTTTAAACATACATACAATGAGTATGGAATTATATACTTTTACATTTCATTTGTTTAATTTTTCAGTGATTTACATTAGACTCCTTAGCTAAATAGATGATTGTGATAAAGCAGTTGGATTCATCCACAGTAACCGACAGTTGAATCTAACTTTTTTTTACATTAACGCCTTACCATAACCACCTAACCTAACCTAACCTAACCACAATCCAAGGAACAGTACTTCAGATACATCATCTTACCATCTTTTCTTTTATCCTGGGACATATATGTACATGTAAAGTTATCAAAACCTGATGTATTATGAGAAGTAGAAAATAAATTTACTGTCAAGATTGTCTAGCGGCAAAATCCATTTCTTCCGACAAAAAATTATTGTTCGAGGTCTGAGTAAATTGCTTTTCCCGTTAAGGATGTGCTATAGAATCAGTTGATGGTCTGATTTTTTTTGCATCCTACGTAATATTGTTCATCTCTATAGTAAAATGTCAAAACATTGAATAAAAACTTTTTTTATTTTGATTACCCATGTCAAAAATTACGCGAAGTGCGCACGCGCAAACGAGATTTTCAGTAAACTAACTATAATCCAAGTTGATACAACCGGCCCTTAGTTCTCACAACCGCGTTGTGAGTATGTTAAAACATTTAATGTTAGTTACCTTGATTACCCTGGTAGATAAAATAATATTTTTTTCGCTCTTGGGATATTTTCTAAACTTTATGAATTCAACTCAGTATCCAGTGGATTTAGATTCACTGAAGTACTTGGATTTTCGGAGGAGGGAGTGTTTTTGTTTTGCGTAGGTCCTAAATTTAAAATAATGCAAATTTTGGAGGGTTGTTTTCGGTAAGGTGAGAACAAGGTGAGGTAAATGGTGTATTAATTTTGCGCAGAATCCTAAAGAGTGGTTGCAAAATGATAAAATTTGGTGCGATCATTCAAACCGTGCTCGACGTTGTACAAATAATAGGCAGACAGGTATATACTGAGTTTTATACATGAGGGGATTAGAAAACAAAGCGTCACTACACATGTACTTATGATGATAACACGGTTATTAGAATATGGTTATCTGTTAAAGAGTGTCCCTTTTAAAATTGATAACTGATTTTTAAAGCATGTTTTATTTTTGAGCAGCATTTTATCAAAAGGATGTCTTCATCTTTTTTGGATTAGCTGATTCATTTCTGCAAGTAAATTGCTAGTAGTTAAAACTAACTTTGTTCTATTGAATGTATAAATAAATAGGCATATTTTTAAATATATTAATAATATTTTATATTATAAATATATAAATAAACTCACTGTCCGCTGGGTACCCATACGTTGTTGTAGAAGTATATCTCGTCCCAAGATACTGCACCCTCCCCGCGACCACCATATTCTCATACGAGATTTATATCATCCTCTCTCTTGTGTAATAATCCTTGTACGGCAGATTGCACAAAATAAATTTTAAAGTATGGTATTATGAGAAAACATATGAGGTAGAAGTTATGATACGGTTTTTTACAATGATTGCAGCCTCTTCTTCATGTGTCGTCTTGTTTGGAAGGCTTATGATCGCGTTGCAATAAACTGATTTATCCAATGGTATAAGTAGTATAACATGAACATCGAGCCGCTTTTTGATATTGCACGGCCATGCAATCATTTTCTATCTTCACTTCGGCTGTTTTTTATCTTTCCGTAAATGATGAGTTATATCATATATCTCATTGCGGAGAATATGTCCGCAGTGTGCAGCTTTCCTTCGTTTGAAATACATGAATTGCTCCATTTATTATTTTTGTGTGTTATTGAAAATGTTAAATTACGGTTTGTCTATATATGTCTATATCACAGTCTGGACTAGATCCTTCAGGCGTTTTAGGAGTTTACTCTTTCATGCATAAATATCTGGGAGGTTCTGTAATGTCTAGGAATCTTAAACAGTTCTTTTTAAGCTTTATCCCTTTAGCAAATACATTATTATTCTTTTCTTAAAGTTAATGATGACGTTTTTAAGTTTTCGTATATTTAGCAGTAAATATTTTTATTTCTTTAAGAAATAATAAATATATAACATGTTCATTAATTAATTTGACAGTTACTTTTTATTTTATTTATTTAATATAACAATTTATTATATTTTTTCTAGTCTAGTCTATTAAAGCTATAAATAATACATAACTTTTCTCGTTGTACCTCTCTAAAAAGAAACTTAACTTTGGGCTTGGAGAGGGAAAATATTATTTAACTTTGTATAATACGCACCCCATTATTAAGAATTATTATTGTTTCACTACTTATTTCGGGAAGAACATAACTACCGGAAACTAGTAGTGAAGCAATAATAATGCTTAATAATTGTGTGCGCGAAATACATTGCGTTAATTAATTTAAATGTATAATATTAAATTATTTATAAGTTGTAGGTACATTTCTCTCAATCAATGTGCTCATAAATGGGCGCGAATTTATTGTCTCTAATCCTTGTGATTCTGGGCCTTGTATAATTTGACGAGTAATGATCATATGATATATCATGTTGGCGATCAACACTCGCCCTCCGTTCATATATGTTATCAGCGAATACCAATTTTTCCAGGCTGTTATTTTCGAGCAATGTCTATACCATATATATCCATAGATTGCGAAAAATTAGGGTCCTGGAAGAAAGAGGCTGGCGCAGCTGAAGAATTTAAAAATCTGTCCAGATTATACAGAGCTTCTCCGAGCAGGAAACGTAATGGAAGAAGTGGTGATAAAAAAATACATTTCTCTGGGACGCCTATTAGAAATTATCAAATTATTTTAAAATTTAAATAACGAAACTAAATATAATAATTAATCTATTCATTAGATAACACAATGGTATCAGAAAAAAAGCAACCAGAAAAAAGGGCATCCGCGAAAGACGTGGAAAGATCATGTGACAGATGTGGAAATATACAATTTACCTAGGCCCTAAACATACAAAACAATGGTGGAAAATGTTTCTAAATTGAAAGATGTAAAATCAATGATTGAAATTTAGATAAGGAGATGGATCGATCATTTATTGAGACACTTATCCAAATAAAGTGACAATCTAAATGTCAAACCAGGTAACATACTATATTTGGGTAATCATGATTTCACGTTAACACTGTTATTTGTGGCCTAATGTAGACGATGATTGATCTTTTCTTTGACCAATAAATACATATAAGGTACTTGCATGTAATTAAATCAAAATTGTTAGTTTTGCCTTTCTCAACACAAAATTTTCTAGTGAGACAGGCAACCTTAAATGTATTTTATGTAACGCAATGAAATAAAATACAAAATAAAATAAATCATTAACTAAATATTGGAAGACGGATCTGTTAAATGTATCAACAAGAAGAGCATGCTTGAGAAGATGTATAAAAATAGGTGAGACAAGAGCGAGTTAGTTAGAAAGTCAGCAATAAATGTTGAATAAATAAACATGAACCACATTTCCTAGTATGATATCGCATATAAAAATAATATGAAATTTTGATCTTTTGCGGCGGAATATCTCACTTGTTACCCAGGGTTTACTTTTTTAAAGTGGTTACTGCATACATTTAATCAAACAAATCTGTCGAAATGCGGTTAAGCCAAAGGTGATAACTCAGTCGTAAAACATTTTAGAATTCCTCCATAGGCAGCGAATGCAGGTGAAGTACGACAGGGAAGAGTAATGGAGGAAGATTTAGAATTGCGCTGCCGAGCCCTGTGTGTGGGCTCATCCAATTTCTGATTCCCGGTGATGGATAGCTCGGAATCGGGGGAGCGCAATTTTCCCGGCGAATCGGGAACATTCTACTTTTCCCGATTGTGACTTGACACCAAATAGCTGTATGTAATTTCACATTTCGAATATTATTCGAAATCTAATATGCCAATATATAATTATGGGCTAAATCCAAGATAATGGTCCCATTGCATATACAACGAAAATGAGTATTTCACTATATTATTGAATATGCTAATAACAAAATGAAAGATAATTCATGTTTAAATAGTAAGTATTAAATAAGATATTACATTTTAAAGTTACGAAAAATGCACTGCATATTTTGACATTTCATAGGCAATATATGAGGTTAGGTTAGGTTATTAGGTTTGGTTAGGTTTTATTAGGTTTGGTTAGGTTAGGTTATTAGGTTTGGTTTGTTTAATTTAGATTACGATTATTTTAGTTAGATTAAATTAACAGGACGTTAAATTATATAGTGAAATACTTATTTTCATTGTATGAACAACGGGACCATCATCTTGGATTATTCCTAATTATGATATTTGGCTGCAAGCCTATAAGCTATCGTTTAACACTTGTAGCATCTTTATTCGGGTCCAAATTGGGGTCCAAAAGTCGCGGCGTTCCGGAGTTGACTTAGCGCGTCAATTCGTAATGCGCGGGGTGCGGCTGATGAAATCTAAAAAAATCCTACATTTGTTCTTAATCTATTGACAATCACTAATTGCTTGCCTGCGTTATACATTTTTCGAATTATACAAAGAATGCGATACGATAAGTCATTCAATTATAATATTCAGTAATGTGTTGTAAATACAATAATCAATATCATAATTACGTATAAAATTATTTACTTCTTCTTCAAATGTAGCAAATTTATTTTGTGGTAACATAATTATAATTAATATAAATTAACTTTGTTTAAACCACTTATTTATTGAAAAAAATCAACATGTTTCAAATGTTTACTTACTAGTATTTGAAACATGTTGATTTTTTTCAATAAATAAGTGGTTTAAACAAAGTTAATTTATATTAATTATAAAATTATTTAGATTTTGATCTGGATATAAGTCATGATATTTATTTTGGCAGCATGATTACACAACATGCATCTAAAACGTCATCATGAACCATAAAATATCTAACCTTTTTTTTTTTTTAATTTGTCATACAGAAAACATTTAAAAAAAATAGAGATGCGTACGTACACGAAATGCATTTAAAAAATTATTTCGTTTTAACTTCTGTCGGGGAAATTTAAATTCAGCCATCTGACGAATGGAAAATAAATGGTCAATGGACTGACAGGTGTACGGCAAATTGCTGGCCCACAGTTGCTCGCCCACGATTGCTCACCACACAAGATGTTTTAGTTATTTTTTATATGAATATAGATACTATAGATAAGGAAACACGTTTATTGAAAAACATACATATTATTCACAAACAATAGTCGTCAAATAAAAGTATTTACGAAGATTAGGTTAGGTTATGTTATCTGGTGGCGAGCAATTGTAGGAGAGCAACTTTCCTGACGAGCAATTGTGTGGTGAGCAACTTTGTTTGAGTAACTTTTCTGGCGAGCAATTGTGGTCGAGAAACTGTTAGCGAGAAATTTTTCAGTAATCGGACTGACATTAGATGTAAAACAATCTTGAAGTGAGACGGCGAAGTTTCGAGACTCACTTGAGATGTAGAAAAGCCGTCAGACGTCTTCAAAGAATCTCACGGGAGCACAATCTCATTATCAGGGGTTTCGCGAGTCAGAAAATTTTAAAATCTCTTTCGTGGACAAAAACAATAAATATTAGAAGTACCTCTACCAAATTCGCATTGCTAATGCCGCAAAATATCCTCAAACATGGTGCTGCTCACACGAGACCGCAATTTCAGCATTACATGGAAACGTGAATATACACGCACCTAAAACGTTGGCCACGGTGAGTGCAAAAACTGATAAAACTTATTTACTTCCACCAATTGTTGATATTCTTGTAACCCATCTATTTGTCTATGATATATCTAAACGGACGCGGAATGCGACATCTGTGTACGACAGAAATTCCGTGGAATAGGTACCTACCGTACGACGCGCCTCGGCCGCACTGATTTGTAAATTTTGCTATCAAATAAAACATTTCGACTGCCCCAACGAATGAGGCAGTAACTCACATAAATCGATTTTTCAGGGGGACACTTTTAAGTTTCGAACTGGATTTCTAATTCTATTTTGAATTAGCTGTCCTTACCCGGCATTGCACGGGTTGAGGATGAAGTTTAAAATAAATATGTGAGGGTATAGATTTGCATCGAAAATATATAAACGGAGGGGAAGGGATAAAATAATAGGGGGGAAATGTCGCATATGTTACCCGCCGAGTCCTAACGAATAAGTTTCCAAATTTTGAGGTCCGATCGGCCGAAAGGTACAGATTTACCAAGAAAATATGTCAGGGGAGGGGAAGAGTTAAAAGAATAGGGAGGAAATGTCGCATATATTACCCGCCGAGTCCTAAAGAATAAGTTTCCAAATTTTGAGTCCGATCAGTCAAACGGCACAGATTTGCATCGAAAATATGTCAGGGGAAAGGGAAGGCGTATGAGAATAGGGGGGAAATGTTGCCTATGTTACCCGCCGGGTCCCATAGCATAAGTATGCAAAATTTGAATCGAATCGGAAAAACGGTGTGGATTTGTATAGAGAACAGACAGACAGACAGACAGACAGACAGACAGACAGACAGACATTGAGTTTAATAGGTATAGATCTTCTCAAAATTTTTTTGTGTGTAGGTAATATTTAAGTCGATCTTTCTAGTAATTGAGATATTTTATTATAATTTACATTCCTACCTACTTCGTTATTACACGGAAGAAAAATGGTTAACTGATTTACTAGTTTTGTAAAATTCATATTTTTATCTGTTAAATATTGCATTTGAGATACTGCTGTCTTCGCTGTAGGTAGGCAATCATGGCCTAAACTTAAAAATGGTACTAACTCAAATACCTAAAATATTGAGTTACTGCCTCGTTCGTTGGGGCAGTCGATTTATGGAAAGTGTTTCAAAGAAAACAAGGTAAAATGTCATATATCAATAACTTTGAAAAGTATTTTACCGACAAATCACCGAAAACAAGCATCGGACAGCCAGACTCACATCCCACGATTCAGGTACATATTCTGTGTTTGGCAGATGGATTAAATAAACCGAAACGTCCTTCCTTGAACTTGTTTTAATTGTTTTGTATATAGTTGCTAAAATAAATCTTATATAATATGAAACATTTATATTCATTAATGTTTTATCAAACGCTGATGATATGAACATTTTTATGCCAGTTAAATCCGAAACCGACTGCCAAAAAATGCAAGAGAATCTCGGGAGACTGTCAGGTTACTGTGAAGCGAATAAGCTAATTGCAGACACGTTATCTTCGTTTAAAAACTCACTCATACACAACATCCATTTTCTTAACGACGACATGAACCTATAGATCCATTAAATACTAATCGCACTACACTCAAACACAAATATATAATATACATAAATGTACATGTAAAATATAATTAATTACAAAAATACATGTTACTAGAGCGTGCCGAAGACACTTGTAATTGGGATAATGGGCATAGTCTTCACTATAATGTTTATTATCTGAGTATCATGTACCCATTATCCTGTTAGTGTCTCTAATAAATAAAAAAAAAATAAAAAATACTAAATGTCACTAAATGTTATGAAATTTCCTACACCCGCAATATAAATCGTATTGTGATATGTGAATATACTATTGGTAATGATTGTGATCAGGGATGTGGACGAGATACGGGACCTCGGATTGTTGCTGGATTCTAAAATGAATTTCAACCGGCACATTGATGCGATTTTCGGTAAAGCATTCAAAATGTCCGGCTTCATATTGCGTCTTGGCAAACCATTCAGGCAAATAAGTACATTTAAGGGACTATACATAACCTATATTCGACCTCACCTTGAATTTTGTTCGACAATATGGTCACCCACATATAAATTTAACATTAATAGAATCGAAAACATTCAAAAACATCTCTTAAGCGTAATAACTACAAATTTAATTTGAATTTTAACTATTTGGACTAAATAAAATTTCATAAAGTGGACACTCTAGAAAACATGCGAATATTGTCAGATCAATCCTTTCATTTCCAAATAATTCATAACCTTATTGATTCTCTTGAAATCACTAGCTTGCTATCTTTCCACGTCCCATTCCGACCTACCAGACAGAAGTTTTCTTCAACTTATCATACCAACAATAAGAAATCCTGTCCCATTCAACACATATGCTCAGATTATAATAACCTTTTCAATTCAATAGATATTTTTAATACTAAATATGAAGAGTATCGTCATATGGTGAGGCAGATACTAGAAACTCGTCCCCCTCCCTGACCACACGTATGTTATATACATTACGAACCCTTTTGTGTCTATGTTAAAGTTAAAAAACATTTGTTTAAATGAAACTGTAAAGTTGTTTTATCTGCCATTGTCAAATTGACTTATCTATGGTTATGTCCTATCTGTGTTATCCTTTATTTGTGGGAGACATTAAACTTTTTTTTGTATTTTGTCTTACCAAACAATTGTGTCTTCCGGTTGGATGACCGAATAAAAAAAAAGTAAATAAATAAAAAAAAAAAAAAATTATATGTAGTATTTACTGGCATAATAATTTTAGAGGGTGGGCGGTATAATGGATCTTTTCGAGAATAATAATTATCCTCGATATACTTGAGTGTCCTGATTTCAAAACACAATGGAATTGACTTTTGATTGAAATTGAAGTTTCGAATATTTCTTCGTACATTTTGACATATGATAAACTTTATCTAAGAATAAATTGCAATCCATAAACAAGAAAAAATATTGAGAAAAAAATATATTACCAAAATACCTTAAAAATTTTTACATTCAGTATTTATTGTATTTCTATTATTTATGATTCGGGTAAACATTTGATATTATCTTTAAATAAAATTATCTTCAAATAAATCCTCTCTATGATTTACGCTTTGTCCTCAGATAAAGCTTTTCAAGTGTTAAAATGTATAATGAAATTACGGAAGCTATTAAGAAAAATAACTAGGTACCTACTTTTAATATTTCGTTTTGCTTTAAAATCGAAACACAACTATACAATGGATACTTAATCTCAGAAGAATTGGTTATACCGCCCGGTATTAACAACCTAACCATATTTATTAAATATAAAAAATGAACATAGATAAGTAGATGAGACAAAATTTAATTTTGATTTTTCTTTTTTTAATTAAAAAGGGGAATTGATGAAACCCATACATATATTTACCTGTGACACACACACACATACACACAGAATTACATTTGTGTGCGACGGCACATTCGTGAAATATCATATGCCGCACTGACATGTAAATCTGCTATCGAATAAAACAGTTGTGAAAATATTAAATAATTACTTACGTATTAAATAAAACAAACACAAAATACCAATATTTTGATTTTAGTTGCTATTAGTTTTAAATGTTTATACCAGGCAAGACTACTATTAACATAACAAAACATATACGTAGGTATGTTCGAATAACATCTCTGCTGAATAATGTTTCAATTTGGCAAATAATTTAGTATCGAAGTTTCCAGACACCCCGGTCCGCGAAGACATAAGCGAAATAAGGTCTATAAAAACTTATTTAATATTCGCAGCAGAAACACTTCGGGGTTTCAAATGTCTTAATATTTAATGGCTTTATCTTTATTTTGCATTGTAATAATGAAAAAACTTTATTCGTTTACATTTAGAGAACAGCCACAAGAAGGCAATCGCACGCGCAATGATGCAAAGATCAATATATTTATGATCTTTGTGTTTATTTTGTAGAACTCCATGTTTATTTTTAATGAAATTTAAAATAAATTTAATTTTGATAAATATTATTATTAAGTTCTGCAGGTTTAGTGTTATTTTAAATGTGACAGCTGTTTCGGCTTGCAAGGCTATTATCAAACAGTCCGTAGTAGTTTGATAATGGCCTTATACACCGAAACAGCTATCACATTTAAAATAACACAACCTGCAGAACTTAATAATATTTTTTTAAATTTAATTTATTTTAAATTTCATTATAAATAAAAATCAATACATGCATTTCGAAAAAAAAATCAACTAAGGTCAAATTTGCATTACAATAATTAATGATGTTATTATAATCATTTTTCATTCGCGCCGCCTATGTACACACATAGGTTTCAAAGTAATAACTCATGGGTTTGTAGAAGTTTTAGTTTTTCATTTCTTAAAGTTGATTAAGGTAATAGAAAATAAAACTCTAAAAATGACGTAAATCATTTGGAAATTAAATATACTCGTAGATTAATAAATAAATCAACAAACCATATTTTTCGTTTACCATCAATTGGGAGATAACACCGTCCTGGAATGTTTGAAATTGCATTTTATTGTTGCATTTTAAAATTCAATGTTTTTGATTAAATTTCCACATACTCGCTTGGAAAAAAAACGGTGTTTGGCTACGCGCCTCGGCGTCGCAACAATCCCTCGTTTCGTGTAACCGTTACGCAGCTATACCTAGAATTTCACGTGAGATCCTTTGTGTGCAGTGAAAATGTGTAAAATAGTACATGGTAGGCATTTTCATGCAGTTTTCTATCAGCACTTCTCATAAATCCATGCTGCGCGCATCGTGTGTACGGTAAAATCGTTTTAACTGTTTTTAAAATGACTAAGTTACAGCGCTGATAGTATTATCAATGAAAAATTCATCAAGATGCAACTTCTCTGGTTGAAAATCGGGCCCAACGCGATACGAGCCTGTGAGAGGATTTGGATATGAAGATGAGAGCGCAGGAAACGGCAAAAGGAAATGGAAGATATTGCCGTTGGTATGGAAAGTGCATCGTCTGGACCAGGCATCGCCGATTATAGTATCATTTGTGGGGAATATAAGTAAAGGCAGCAACATCCAAAAAAAATTGAATACAGTCATCGAGGATAACTAATTTAAAACGTATGGAATTTGATTTTTTATAGAAAACATTTTGGAAGGGATAGATAACAAAATCTAGCACTTAGTAGGTACATTTTAAATTAGTAATCTATATTTTAATTTTCATTAAATTGAAATTTGTAATGCACATCCTCTTGAAACTGCTGTTTGATAAATTTAACTCATTGCACGTGCATAACAAAATTCAATTTAATGTAAATAAAAAAATCTTGTTGCGCCACAAAGTATCTGCCATATCAATTGATAATATTGTTTGTTATTTCATGAAGGCAAAAAAAAAAACTTAAACAAAAAATTACTAAGCAAATTTACGAAACAGTTAGAAAAATACATTTAGAAAAATCAAATCAACGAAAAAATATACCACGAACCTCCACTCTATCCGTGAGTGGTGCGTTATCCAGTTTCACTATAGCAACCTAGTACATTGACGTCAATTTTTCGACCTTATATGCAGTCTTAGAATGTTTTAACGTTTTCACAGCCACTCAGCCACTTCTTTCACTCACTTCTTGTTTGTGTCTTCTGGGTTATTTTGCCGTGTTTTTACGACCTTTCTTGCCAACGTTCGGATCCCATTACAGGGTCTATTATCAGGGCCGATGTGTAATTGTGAGTGTTGTGTTGTGTTTCACAATACCGTGTCAAAGCAGGGTGAGAACGTTGTCAGTGTTGTGTTAACTAATGGCTAGCAATACCGTGTTGAAGCTTGGTGTTTATGTGTTACGTGGCAATACCGTGTTGGAGTCATATGTTGTGTGTATGTTTCATCTATTATCTGATCGCTATTTCCGCGGAATCCGCGACGAGATTGACTTGAAGCGCCGAATACCATGATGATTTTAATTTGAGACCAACATCTCAATTAATTTTTATCGGGTGTTTGTCGATTTCGAGTGCTTCCTTGATAAGACGCGTATGATTTAGTCCTAGGATTTTCAAGGATTTTCGGTTCGAATGCAAAATGATGGCCGGTGTCCATAAAATACTTAGCCAGTGCTGATTTACCTGCATGAACGAGTTTTTTGTTTGTGCTCGTCAACCCGTTTGGAAATCGTACACGCAGTTTGTCCCTTGTTATACTTTATCGCAGGTTTGACAGTCGAGTCTATACATAGCGTCTGTTTCCAAGCAATCTCAATAGATCTTTAATTTTTGAGTTGGTTTAAAAACTGTCTTGATGTCTCTTTTCTTGAGAGCTCTGGCAATTCTGTCCGTAAAGCTCTGAAAAAACAGTAGAAAAGCGATGCTTTTGTACTCAGTCTCTGTACGTTTTTCGGGGCGATCAGATTTCGCTTTTATGATGCACTGTATTTGTCGCTTCTGGTAGCCATTGTCTTCCAGTGCGTCGCTGAGTGTTATCATCTCTTCCTGTAGACATTCGTCTTGGCATATCCATTTAGCCCTCGAGGCCAAAGTATAGATAAGACCTCTTTTCTGAGCTGCATGGTGGTGGGACTTTTGCATATGAACCGTTATCTATACACAAAAAAAAAAACAATTTCAATACAGTGAATTTTTGTGTATTAAAAGTATAGTATAGTGTAAAAGTAGGCCTCTTATTTTATGTTTCAAAAGTTTTAATACTTAGACGTAATCACTTGAGAAGAAATTAACTGATGTAAGAAGTTACCTTATATAAGTGTTGTAATTTTGTTTTAGAATTTCTACGTATTAATGCTTAAAAACTCTAGAATTGCTGTGTGCTTAGTACATATTAGAAACAAAAATGTATAACTGAAGTCAGGCAAAATATTAACTAGTAGTATTTTTATAGCTTCATCTATATTCAGCTATAATTCATCTCCGTGTAATAAAGTACCTATTTAGATCCGAGAACAAAATCCAGCACAACGCGTGACAGCTCTTCAGTATTGAGGACGCATAATTCATTAGAGTCACGCGTGTCGGGTTATTGTTTCCTTCGCCGAATAAATCAGCCACTCGGGGCACAGCTCGACAGATTCACCTCATTGTCGAGGAAGGCTTCGCATAAAAATAATACAATGTGGACTTGAAATATTTGGAACACCTCGCCGTAAGAGGCCGCCTTTGTCCGATACAAAGGTCCCGGCCGCGCTGTGTTTGTACTGGGGCGCACAATGGCGACGGCCCGGCGCTCTAAGTGGAGAATCTTGCTCACGCGAGCAGCGCCCTCTGTGGGGAACGAATCTCAAATGGCGGGATGTTCTAATGTAACTTGGAGCGGAGCTCGGCTTTTCAGCGAGAATTAAAAGAAAATGAATAAAGTTTAGTAATTCCAAATTTTCCAAGAGGTGATTCGAAAACTCTGGAAAATCACCATTATTTGAACATCTTTTACCTGTTTTTGGATTTAAAATGTTTGGAAAAACATTTAAAAAATAGAACTTTGTAACAAAAATTATTTTTTTTATTTAATTTCTTATACGGTAAGAAGTATCTACCATTAATTAAAATTATGCAAAGAAGTGAAAAATTATCAAATAAAAGAAAATAAGTACAGTGCTAATGTAAAAACAATAATTACTTACTAATAGTAGAAAAGAGAAATTCAACGTTCATCAACTATTTCAAGAAAAAACTTTTCATTTCATATTATGTATTACTTAATTATTATGATTATTTTTTAATTTTACATATTTTCTATTGTTATAGATCGTGCCAAGCCTTGTACAGCTTGTCGGCACGTTTTTTTCCATTTTTTTTTGCATAAGTACATTGCATATTGAGTTATAGGTATAATTTACGCAGGATAAAATATATATAAAAGATAAAAATATTATATGAACAAAACAAAATTTAAAAATAAACTTAAAAACAATGGAAATAGTAAAAAAAACATGAACATCAATATGAATCACTGAGATCAAGATACTACGTAAAAAATAATGGAACAGATCAAAATAAAAAAGCATTTAATCCAACGATATGAGGCACTGAGATTTGTCTAAATATCCAGAATCAAGTTATTTAATTGGAATTTCCTTATTTCCCTTGTAGGTTCCCTTGGTTTTATTAATGTTTTAACAAAAAGTAATGCCAGCACATGCCAGGTGGCGTATATTAGGTAATTAGATAATATGTGGGGTCTAAAAACAAAAGCAGCAATATCCAAAAAATTAAAAAAATGTTTTGAATGCAGCACCGAGGATTACTAATTTAAAATGTATTTAATTCTAAATCTGATGTATCTATTCCTCCCGAAATCACGTTTGCTATAAATTTATAGGCTACGTCTCCTAAAAAATCTCTAATTCAGTACATTATAAAAATAAGTAATCCTAGATGACTGCATTAATTTTTTTTGGATATTGCTGCCTTTGCTTTTATACTCCACATGTGTGTCCGGTGTTTCTGTAACATTTCAGCGTGGTAGAATGTATATTTTATTATAAAAAAGAAAAAGTCGTATACCAAAGTACAATTAAACTTAATCAACTATCAAGTAAACAAATACCGAATAGATTAAAATAATATCGTAGCTTACCATTACATAGCACGCATCACCTGGTGACAATTCGAGGTCTTACCTGCGATTATTATCTATTATTATCGGGGCCAAGTGGTTTATTTCTTGCATTAATATCGCCTAAACTTAACCGGGTTGTTTCTGAGCAATGAAATATATTCAAATACTTACCAGTAAGAAGATATGAAAATATATTTTTTATATAAAAATGTAGATGTTTTATTTCTTAAATGGCTATCGGATAGTTGTTTTTTCCGCCTACAAAAGCAGATAAAATCCAGACTGCTGTCCAGAAACACCAAGATATTAGTGTACAAAACGCTTATTAGGCCAGTTCTCACGTACGCAGCTGAGACGTGGGTACTAACTAAGAGGAATGAGCGAGCACTGGACGTTTTTGAGCTCTATAGCAATGAGCTCTATACTCTATTTAGGAGCCACAAAATTTATAAAACTGGGAAGACTTGGGTGGCTGGCTCATGTGGAGAGAATGTCCGAGCATCAAGCACCAAAGTCCCTGCTGAACTCAAGGCCAATAGGGCGAAGGAGCTTAGGAAGGCCGAAACTAAGATGGAGTGACAACGTCCTCAAAGATATCTCAGCCTTAGAGCTTCGAAATTGGAGAGAGCTGGCACTAGACCGAGATGAATGGAGGAAAATTATTGAGGAGGCCAAGACCCACCAAGGGTTGTAGTGCCAAGAATGATGATGATGATCGGATAGATATCGCTAGAATAGATAAAAATTAATAGAGAGATAATAAATGATACCTATATGAATCTATTACATTCGATTTACACAGCATTTATTCAGCATCCTTATATATTTATTTTTAGTTTAGGTTTAGCTATTTATAGACACAAAAGTATTTTTTAAAAATTAAAACTTAATTTTATGAATATTTTTAGGGAGAAAAGATATAAGGAAATCTTCTTTCGAAAATAATTTTTAGTGATGTGGAAGAATAACAAATGGGACTAGGCCTGTAAATTAATTGATCATACTTCATACACTTAATCATATTTAACGTATACAAACCGTGTTATATAATGATCATAAAAGTAATTAAGAAACACCAACGATTAAAAAATTAAATTAATGTTCAATTTATTAATTATTATTTACGTTAACATTAAAGCAACCATTAGAAACATTTTCTTCCAAAACAAATAGTTATTTATACAAAAAATTGTGGAAATACAGCACTGAAATAAGTTTTCGAGAAAAATTGTTTTTTTTTTATTACAGAAACTGATAGAATCATGGATACATGATACATAAAGAACAATACATTATTATTTAAGACTCCATTATACCAACTCCAACTACAACTAGGCGGCCCTCGTAGTGCAGTGGGTATGACACTGCCTTCTTACACACAGGGTTCCGGGTTCGATTCCCGGTGAGGTCACAATTTAATCTGTGTGATTTACTCAAGCCTGGGTGTTTTGTAATGCATTTCGCTTCTGTAATTGGGCCTCCTGGCCTGTTGAAGCGTTAAAAAAATTCAACTTGCTCTAGCACAAACATGCATATGTATATTATAGAGTATTAATATGAATATGTAAAAATATGTAAATAAATAATTGGTTTATGTATTCTACGCATTCAGGTTATCGTCAAGAAAATAGATGTTGTGTAGGAGTGAGATTTTGAATGATGCCATAATATGTATTGTATATATGACATATTCTTGCGATGGGAGAAAAATAACAACATTATTAGAGTGCTGGCTTATTCTAAAGGACTCTGAGTTTCTTATGCAGAGTTTAACATGCAAATTTATATCAGATAAAGAAAGACAATCAATAGCTCCACTGAGAATCTTGTGTAGTACAAGGACATCGGATATTTTCCGTCGGAACTCAAGTTTGTGCATCTTGAAAAGGGCAAGTCGATACTCGTAGCTGTGAAGGTTACTGTGTTGATCAGCCTTGTAGGACAATATATGTAGAATTTTTTTCTGCATTCTTTCGATTGACTGACGAATATTCCAAGTTACTTCGTACTAGTGATATTTAGTTTTAATGTACATCTCTACATTTTTATAAAATGATTGATTATCTCTTTTATTGTATGTATTAAATTAAATGAGACTATACATATATTTTAATTTTTTTAACTATCTTAATAGTTTAACTTGTATATTATTAGATTAGTAAAAAAATAACGGTATAAAATAAGACATAATGAAATTGGAAACAAGAGATATAGCAGTATGATTGAGTGTAACATTATTTACGTAATAATATAAACATAATTTTTAGCACAAATATATAAAAATTCTACAACAAAGAACAACATTTTGGAAATCACGCTCGGAAACAGTAAAAAATTTATCTGTCATTATTTTTTTACATTTTAATTTTTTTCTTTCTTTCATCTTTCATTTAATATTGAAATATATTTAGTTTTTTAATGGATTTTTAAACACTGGATTATGAGAACCGGTATTTTAAGATAATTTTTGAATTGACATCTCTGGATTGACCTTAGTGTCGGCAGCAATTCGATCTTCAATGAAACTTTTAGGTATCCGGTCTGGTCGTACTTAGTAGTTTGAAATTCAGTAAATTCGACCGACTCTATTATTGCACTCGATTATGCACGAGCATATACGTAAATATTTAAATAATAGTAAAAAAAAATATTATTTTTATCTAACCGAGTAACGAAATTTTAAAATTAAATTCAAAATTACAATGTTTGACTTAGTTCTAAAATATCATAAAGTAATATTTACTTTTATTTTACAATTTCAATATGTGGAATTATTTACCACATACGTTGTTATGCTTAGGGTCGTGTTCGAGACACTCAAAAAGAAGTGTCGTGTTCGAGATACTCAAGCATACTCAAAATCGTTCCGGTCAAGAACACTATATTTGCCAGTATTTCAACAGTGGAGGGTGTGGGTCCCACACCTTCAAAGAGACATTCGGGGCGCGAAACCAATTTTCCGAGCTTTAAAGACTAAATACCGTATCAACAAGAACATCTTTCACCCGGTACGTATGAAACAAGAAAATAATATAGCAGCGCAGTCCAAATACCCTCAATGATTATTCAGCGAGTTAGGAGCACTAATATGGGGGGCGCCGTAAACTTTACAATTATTAAAAGATATAAAAAAATATTACAGACACGCCAACGACCTCGCGATCCCACTTGAGATTGAATTCATATCAACAATAAATTATATGTCAAATCAAACACCTGCGCAACACCTTCCTGAGAAGGAGATTTCCAGATAGAATCTGAGGATAATTCTCCTAGGAGAATGGCCCAGGGTGTCAGAGGTTATTCCACCACCGCGACATGAGAAGACCCTATCAGACGTGGATAAAGCCGTCGGTACACGTCGGTACGATACATAATTTCTTTATAATTCATCTCTAATTAATATAATAAGTTAATCAAGTAACAAATAAGACTTACAGATAAGGTCGATATATTCACGAAAATGTACAAGGCCGCTATACCGTAATTGGATAACGCGCCTCCCCGGATAGGAGGAGATTCGTGGTTCGAATTCCGGTAGCAGCCAAATATTTTTTCGTGGATTACATTTTTCTATATGTCTTTCTAATTGATTAATTAATTTGGTTTAAAATTATTAATTATCATTTACACCTATATTATTCAGTATAACGTCACTGCTCTCGGCACTGCCACATGTGTGAACTATTTTTGCCGCTCTTCAATACTCTCCAATGCGCAACTTATACTACATTTTTAACAAGGTTTTTAAATGTATGATTGGAGAACCAAATGACTGGATACTGTCCTTAGAGGGATATTTATTAATTAAGATTAATTACGGAAGTCGCACAGGGATGAAGTTATTTATGTCGGAAACGTGTATGGAAGTCTTTATGGGGTGGCCCACATATACAATTTATATATTTATTCATATGTTTTGATTTGGAACATATCAACTTTAAAAAAAAAGAAAATTTGTGGATGTTCTTGCATGATTGGTGAACGTTACATTATGAAAAGTGATAATAAGCCAGCTAATAATGAGACATCTGTAATTTACCTTAATTTATATAACATTTGTCAAAAGTCTTTACAATTTTAATCTCTATTTAAGAATCTCATGAATTTTTCACTCATTACCCATCTCCCAATTACCATGTATTACTTATCTTCGGACCATAAGACGCACCGTAATTTTAGGTGGATTTTTCTATGTTAAAAGGTGCGTTTTATGATCCGAAAAATACGCTTGTTATGTAAATTACGTTGTTATTAAGATAGGTTCGCAACACATCTATATTTTTTAGAAGAAACTTCGAAAATAAAATACTTGAGAATCAAATACTTGAAGGAGATTTCTCGAAAGCGTAATGGGTCAGCTATAAAAAAGTATCTAAACTACAATCTCAAGCGGTGATCGAGAGTCTTCAGATGATAATAATCTAGAGACAAAGTTTGCAACACATTGCTATTAATCTTGACAAACTGTGTTAGTAACAATCCTTGTGATCTCAGTGATTTAACTCTAACTACAATTCCAGGTAAATATAATTAATATTTTAGATCACTCAGTCGATTCAATCACGCACGTTGAAAATCAATATATATAGCAATTGTTGACAGTAGCCAGAAGTAGTAGTAAAAAGAAGAACATGTTTTCAGAGGGTTATTTAAATCATACTTTATATACATCAAACTATAAAAATTTCGTTGTCTATATATCTTCCCCTTCGGATACTAGATACCGGGAACTGTGCGAGAGGGTTAGAACGGTTATGTTGCGAAAGTGGCAAGAGAGATGGGACGCGGCCACCCAGGGGAGATGGACTTACTCCTTTCTCCCTAGAGTTGCCGCATGCGACATGGGCAAGGAGGGTCCTCCGGAGCTTGACCACTATGCTATGCAGCTCATCGCGGGCCATGGTGAGTTTAGGAGCAAATTGTTTGATCTTGGACTCGCTGAGGACCCGTGGTGTGCTTGCGGGCGTGTGAGACAGACTCCGGGGCACATTCTTTGGGAGTGCTCGATGCTGAATGACGCGAGAGAGGATATGCTAAGCGAGTTGGAAGGAGTGGGGCATCGTTCACCTAGGAACGATGACCTCATTAAAAAAGGTAATAATCTCAGACTCTTTCGAGCCTATGCCCGGACGTGGATGTCGCGCTGGGATCTGCTTCGTGGGTGAGCTATCTGCTATGACCGTGGATCCTGCGGGCGTCAAGAACTGAACTCCTATCCTTTTGTATGCGTCCCTCCCTGTTGGGAGTGTCTTTTAAATCCAAAAAACCCACATATCCACTGTCCCTTCCACCAGATCCTTCTCTCCAACTTCTTGTGTGACGGCTCCACTGTCGTATGCTTTGTGTATCACTACTCTGCTTCTTTTCTAACCTGTTTTTATATCTTAATTTTCTTTTCTTGGATAATTTATGATACTATTTTGTTGCTATTTTTGCTTATGAATTTAACCTGTTTTCTTCCTCGCTTATACTGTTTTATGTTACTATTTTGCTATCTTCTTTTTATTTTGATTTTGTATTTAACCTGATTTTATTTCTATTTTTCTTTGCTTTTGTTTTTCTACTTCTGATTTTTATGCCGCTGCACAAATCTATTTCTTTTATATGCTTTTAATTTTCTTGTATTTGATTTAATAAAGAAAGTTCTTGGTGGAGGGGACAACGAATGGGTTTTTTGCTGCCAGAACCTTGCGGCGTTCGCCCTATACACGGGCGCCGCACGGGGATGGCTTTAAATAAGAAAAATGTCAACCTGGCGACGCAAGAGTAGGGCCGATATGGGAGCCGTCGGCTCATAGAACGGCCCTGGGAAAGTGGTGGGTCCCCATTCGTTGTCTATATATCTTCAGCAAAGTCCGTAAATTGTTGTATTTAGGGCTTTAGATATGAGTGTGATACGCAATCAGCACGCAGGTCAAGTAACACGCAAGGGTCAAAATTACCCGGTCATGACATTTTTATATTATTGTTTTATTATATTTTATTTTAGGTTTAAGCGAATAAAGTCAATTTAAAAAACAAATGGCTTTTTAAATTGAATTTATATTTATTCTAGAATTTCACCTTCAAATCCTGCAATTATTATGTCCCGTGATTTTCCACTACGGGTCTACGGCTAGTAATCCCAATTATAATAATTTCAACTTCGTGTAACGAAGTTTGTTTTTCTAAAAGTTCATGGACATTTGGTTCAACGACAAGAGGTCCACGATAAAATGTCCATGACAAAAGGTTGACGGCCATTTGGTCCAACGACAAAAAGTTCACGAACATTTGGTCCAACGACAAAAGCTCCACGGACATTTGGTCCAAAGATAAAAGGTCCAAGACTAAAGATTCACGACAAAAGGTCGACGGACATTTCGTACAACCACAAAAGGTCCACGAACATTGGCTCCACCGATAAAAGGTCCACTTATTATTTTTTATCATATTACGATATGCATTATGATTTAAAAAGGATTGCAGAAATACAAATATATATTTAAATTCCTTACAAAAAATAATAATTCGACCAAAATAATATACGAGCATTTTTTAAAAGTTAAAATACCTATTGAACATTTTGACATTCGAGATTTAGTCAAATACAAGACAATGATTCTATATGACACGTACGGGCGTGGCCGTCCAACATTGAATTATTTTGCGATCCTCATATTATGATATGCATTATGATTTAAAAATGTGTTCTTTAACCCTTTATAGGACAACTTCTTTTTTTAAAGATACGAACCTAGAATTTTTTTTTATGTATTCTTTATTCATTTTGATGAACAGAATATTTATTATATTTTTTGGAAAATGTATAGCTTTTTTGTAATTTTCGATTTTCCAGCGGTCAGTTTTCTGACCAGTGTCCATTTAGGTAAAAAAAATAATTGATCTCCGAATTTTGTTTTAGTAATAAAAAGAGGTTTTTTAGTAATAAAAATACTTTTATTTATTTCTGTTACAAGAATAGTTTATTAATAATTATAATAATACTTTATTCAGCTGGCCAGACAAATGGTATGGCCTAAACCACGGTATGCAAAGCGCTATTTTGCAATTGTTGCATGCTACTGAGCTTTATACCACTTTCAGTGTAGTGCTGCAAGAACCACATCTACGAAGTGTATATTTTTCAGGATAATTTGAATTGATATCATCAGGCAATGTAGTTTGAGGTCCACTAAACCTTTTTCGTGATGTAAAAGATCCAATCAGCTGATCAGCTAACTTGTTTCGGAAGTGAAGATATGATATAGGTTTTTTTATCCAATTGCTTCAATGTTTCCCTATATTAAATATATGAATTAAAGATGGCAGATTCAATAAGTATGTAATACCAAAATTTAATCCACCACCACCTTGATTTCCACGTTGCGTTATAAGACGATCTTAGTTGATCAAAGTGATTAACTCCTCCCATAAATAATCGGGAGGCGCGTATGCCGTTGCTTACGCCACTTATAGTTGTTGTAGTAGGAGATGGAGTAACTTATGGTGATAGATAAATGTCTAGGTCATCATCTGAAGAACAATAAGCTTCCATAATACCATCAATGTAAGTAGGGTCCGCTACTGCATCGACAGGATTAGCATCGAGATTATTCTCAGCAGCGTTCCTACGAGCTGAATCCCGAAGACTTACAAGACCATGAAGAATCTCATCTTCAGCGTCAGATCTCCTCCTATAAATCTAAATCCTCAACTTGGTCCTCCATAATTCCTTCAAATAACGTCTTCACTCATTTCTTCAAAGTCTTCTACGCTATAATCTCTACCTTTCTCATTGTCCATTCTAAAACATAATTTTTAAATCAAAAATTTAATTTTGTGATGCAATACAGACTTTTACTTATACATATAACATTCTATGACTATTTAATTTCATTTTGAGATAATCATTTCAAAAAATATTACAGTTTCAATGAAAACAAAAATAATCAATATTATCAGCAATTTTTACCGAAATCATTTTATCAAAGAATGACACATATCATCAAATAACTCGATAGCGGGAAATTATACATAAAATATAACAATTTATAGTGAAAGTATACTATATTATTAAATTTAACTGTAAGTATTGTGGTTAAGAAATTATTTTTACTGTCTATAATATGATAATCAAAAAGGGTCCAAATTATAGAATTTGTGGTTAGATTCTAGACAGCACACTCGAAAATTTAATGTTATTTTACTATTACATATAAAGTTTACCGTAAAAATAAAAAAAATTGTGTATTATTATGTATTGTATAAATGTACTTACTTTGTTTTTAGTAGAAACTCACAATTTTTGAAAAACAAGAGCTCGAAAATAACTGTTCTTGAAAAATTGATAGCCATCGTGTCGCTAAACGGACGTTGGTCAGATAACTGACCGGGTGACATTTTTCGTAATATATTCAATAATTGCAAACTTCATAGCGGTTGGTTAGATTCAAAATCTCGGTGTGTTATTTGAGAATGATTAGGACCCATAAGGGTGTTTATTACTTGTAAAATTAAATAAATATAGACATTAATGTTGCCGGTCTCAAAACTATCCGTTTTGGCTTATGACCTATAAAGGGTTAAATTCTATACGGAAAATAATAATTTCTACTCAATATACGAGCATTACTGAGCATTTTGACACAAATAGCAGTCGGTGCGCCGCAGCGACGCCTGGTTATTTCTGCATATACTGCGTTAGTTCGATGTCGAAGAATGTGTGATTGTCTCTTTCTATCAAAACCTTCCGCTCTAGCAACGAATACTTAAATATATTACAACAGTACAATGCTTAAACAATATTGGGTTCAGACGGCAACTTGGTCCCGTCTTGAAAGCGTACGATCTATAGACGCAATATGTCAATTTTGACCGCTGCCGAAACGAATATGCAGCCTTAAGCGCTTGTTCAGACACAGCGGGAACCGTGCAGTTTCAATCGCGTTTCAAAACACTCGATTTGTGTCATCTGTTCACACAGCCGCGGTTAATAAGCGATTTGTACGCGCGAAAATAAACGTCAGTTCGACAGTTCCGGTGCCGTTCTCCATCTTTGAATATCAGAGATATATTCGCTCATTACTTTGTTAACGACGGCCGTGTTCCATGGCAAGACACAAAAGTATCATTTTGTCAGTTCATTTTTGGTGAATAAATACCTACTAAATTTGGTGAATAAAGTACTCTTTTTTTCCACCATTTCCAAATATCTCCACCAACTCCTGCCAAGCTTGGTTCTTGGCATATTTGAGTAATCCTCACACTGAAGATCCCATATTACAGGTCTTTTCTCAACTTCACCAATAAAAAGTTCAGTGTCAAAGCGATCCATAACCGCAGAAAAGAGAATATAATCCACACAATCTTGTTGTGACATGGGAACCGTGCGGTGCCCGCAACGCGACTGAACGCTCTCGTAAGGCTCCATAGTAATAGGATCGTGCGGACGCCGTGCGGGTCTATTTTCTAGCGGTTGGGTTGCGGGCACCGCGGCGGTTGACTAACCGCATGGTTGTGTCTGAACGATCACATACAAGCTTAGGTAAATAAGACCCGCACGGAACCCACGCGATTCAGAAATTGCCCGGTTCCCGCTGTGCCTGAACAAGCGCTAAAGATGCTATTTGTTAAATGCTTAATTTATTTGCTAAATGTTAATTATTACTCGTGAATATTGCATATTTTTTTAGGATATTTGTGGTTCTATAAACCCGTATACTATTAGATGTAGTGAAAACGTAAATAAATTTATAATGGATGAAAAGCTTTAAGAAGAATGATTCGTTTATGAAATCCTTTATGTATACCTACATTAACATCACCATTTCTTGTGGAAAAATCTTGGAAGTGAAAATTAACACGCTTACCGTCATCCAATCGAGCTGAAATTTTGCACATCGAGCTGATGTTGGTGGCAATTCCTTCTATTTACATTTGGGATCAAACGTACACCCACACAAAAAATGCAAATTTGTTTCGGTAATTTCTGGTAGGTACTACCATAAAATTATATAAATCATAGATACCTACTTTAGAATTTATCTCTTTATTTTAAACTAGCTGTAATCCGTCAAAAATGACGGAACATAGGTTCACGTCTTTGCTAAGTACTAGTATATATTATTTATAGTATATTTTTGACGGACCTCAGAGAGACGGCGGTATCAACATGCGTTAGGCGGCCGGTTCGGGATTGCTGGCCCGGCCATCTCCGGTCGTCTGATTTGGATTTTTTAGCCGTAAATTCGAACAAAATTACCGACGTTACATGAAGTTACGGACGGTCAGA
The DNA here is from genome assembly GCA_016648135.1 of Agrypnia vestita. Lineage (NCBI taxonomy): Eukaryota > Metazoa > Arthropoda > Insecta > Trichoptera > Phryganeidae > Agrypnia > Agrypnia vestita. The sequence goes on along the minus strand of JADDOH010000710.1, from coordinate 94,819 downwards.
CAGACAGACAGGACAGACGGATAAACAACGAAATTATTATGTTTTAATTGCTACAAACAAAAAGTGGTTGTTATTTTGTAAAATGACGACCTCGCAAATAAAGGATTTATAATGAAAACTATGTTTTTATGGGTTAATTTTTTTAGATAAAAACAGACTGTGAATAATAAAGAATTGGTTCTAAACCCAAAGAACACCTTTCAAATGAAATACTTTCAAAACTTATTCTCGAATTAAGTTATTATGGTTAGGTAATTAAGTAATTATGGTGAGGTAATTACAGAATTCTAACGCTGACTATTACTATGGATTGTGGTTCGATTGCAGGTGCTAGTTATTGTTCTGGTCACCAATTAGAAAATGTTCAAATCGTATTTCTATAGGGCGTTTTCTAAATAAATTCTCACACATACACTCGAATATATTTATGTACCCACATAAAAGTCTCGCGAGTGAGTTTGTACTTTTATTTGGACGAACAATGTTTTGAATTATTTCTCGGGACCGGACTCGGAACATCCTTCCGTCCCTCGTCACGAAATAAAAATGCTCCACGCAAATTCTGTGAAAACTTTAGGGGCTCACCGCTCTTCAAGAATGCTGGAAAAATTCTTAAACAATTATGAAAACTTTTTGATTTGAAATATTAAAAACTTTCACTGTATTGTAAGTGCGTTGTTAGAAAACTTTTTGTTTGCGTTATTCGTTGTTTCGTTTTGCGTACGACAATTATTCTTACAAAAGTTATATTAAAAACCACGACTTATCGCAGGCATTATCTTACGTTTGAAAAATCACCGTGAATACTGGGTGGTTCTCGTAGCCCAGTGAGCGTGATGCTTCTTTTCGTGGTCGATTCCCGGTGGGATCACAATATTGATATGATTTTCTCAAGTCTGGATATTTTTGTGTTGTGTTTCGTTATAGTACTTACTTACTGTAATTGCATAATAATGTCTATAAATAAAAACATATACCTTTATAAATAAATAAATAAAAAATAATCTTAAACAAAACTTTAACCCTTTTTACATTAAACAATATTCTACACATATTTACACTTGGACTTATGACTCACTCAACCTATCACTAACATTGCACTTGATACTTTGTTGATACATAATTATTACTTTATGAAAACAAATATTATTGACAAATTCAAAAAAAAATGTAATTGTCTTCTATAACGCCACTGTGGAACAGGCATAATCCACAAATCTAACACAAAAAAAAAGTATTTTATTGATGACTTTTTTTTCTCAACAATTTTTTTTTAACCTTATATAGTGTAATCTTATCTTATATTTTTATTGTTAAATTATTATTAAGTACCTATATATTGTAAACAAAGATTTTTTGAAATAAATAAAGAGTAATCGAGGCTGTTGTAGATTAGATGAAATGATAAATAATTTTGAGTATGTTAGTGTCTTATACGTGTAAAAGCGTAAGTGTATAAATATGTACTTACATATTTAATAACATTAAATTTATCCTTTTTTCTCGCTTTCTTTTTACCAGTTATATCAAACCTTTCCCCCATTTACTCCTATTATATTTTTTATTTTTTCATTCTCTCTGTTTATTGCAGAAAATCATACTATTTTTTAAATCTCTGCTAACTTGCAAAATAATTCTTGTCTTTGATACTGTTAAAATATTTTGTGCGAAACTTTTTTAAAAATCGTTAAATATGTATTGAAAAACGCTGTTTTATTTGACTTTATATTTTACTTTGAGTTAAACCGTTTTCGACAGACAACCTTCCATTACCAATAACTTGTTAATCAGCTAAGGATACATCCTCTCATTATCACTAACTTTAATGAAGTTATGTATAAAACCTCTCATTTTCAATAAGTTATTAATAAGTAATGGATACAACGTTATTTATTTATCTTTATCAAAAACTTATTAAAAAGTTATAACAAAATAAAATATGCGGTGGAATAGAACAGTGTTTTATAATTCACATTTACCAAATTTTGAATAAAATGTTCGGTAAATAATTCTGGCTGAGAATCCGACCCCTTAAGCCGATTCGGTGATGGGAAAGGGAGTCGAATATAAACAAAACAAACAAAAAAGAACAGATTTATCTTAGCGCACATCGTTTCTAGATAATGATAACAAATAAGTCAAGCACAAGCCACGATAAATCTTCATCTTTTTTATTTTCCGACTCGCGTCTGTTGTCTATATCGGTAGTCGTGTCTGCCGTCTGGGAGGGCGGCGGAGCCTTCACCTGAAACAGCCGAGCGGTGATAAGTCACCCCCGCGTCAAGTGTTAGGGGCTACTTTGATCACACGAGATTACGGTACGCGCGTGGGTGGGGGAGGATTGTGTCATCAACTTTTTGATTGAACACGTTGCCCTTTTTATAGGAATTGCTCGAACAAATGTCACATTTACGTCACATCAAAAGGCGCAAAAAGTAGGCAGAAGTTTTATTTTCTTTTCAAACATTAAATACCGGAGCGATATTAAAAGCGAGGATTCGGGAGGCGGCCGAAACGCTGTTGGCAAAAAATAATCAAATAAAAAGTTATATACACCTTGGACTGCGAGGATAATTTGTTTCGGAAACGTGTTTCAAATCCAAAGCACTCGAATAGCAAAGCGAATATGAAATAACATAAAATCACGTGATTCGATCCACAACGCAAAAATATATGTAATTAAGATAAATAATATAAATCACACAGAGATGAATCTGCATATACGGGAAACACGTATGGAAGTCTTAATAGGGTGGCCACAGGGCTTACGTCCTGTGTTAGCTAGCTTGAGTGATTACCTTACACCGATTTTTACCGATTTCATTATAAGAATTTCCATACATTATCAAATTTTTGAAGGTTGTTTATATGTATTATTTCAAATAATTGAAGAAAATATGCTATAGCCGTCTATTGTCGAATATTGTGATTCCCATCATATAGCATTTACAGATGTCTATTGTTAATAATACCACTGGTAATGAGACCTCTATAATTAATCTTAATTTATTATTATCCTGTTGTGGACAAAATCCAATAACTGTGATCTTCGAACATCATTATCAGCAGCGCCATCTGTATGTACTATGTTATGAAAATTACAATTTTCAACCATAGATAGCTCAAGCATACCTCCTTCAAATATTTGAAATGAACATATTTGGGGGTAAAAAAAATCAATGGAGTCATCGAATGTTACGAATTTATGATGACTCGGTGACTGCATTCAAAACATTTTTTTTATTTTTTTGGATATTGCTGCCTTTGCTTTTATACTACTCAAAGATCTTGCATACAGCGAGACTATATACGCACGAGAAAAAATTAAAAAATGTAGCTCATCTTGTATAAATCTCGCAGACCGTTTGGTTATTTGAAATAAGGTTTCGCTGCGTTTCGTTGGGCTGGCAGACGAGGGTAGAAGATACGCCGAAGACGCGGTGGTGTACGAACATATTAAGGGTGAGCACGACGAGTGTATGTACAACCTAACGATCGTGCCTACATGAATCATCATTATGTCTTCATAATTAGAGTAAATAAACGTCGCAAAGCCTTTATACGGTCGTGTAGCGTACGGGGGATGAAATTCTGCGCAAATACTTGTAAATTATTCAGGGTCGCCCATGTCATTACAACTTTCCCGAAAGCATAACACAAGCAATGTATCATATTCGCATGAGAATTTTCACAAGTTCCCGCGTCACGTGGGTAGCGCCGAACGTGGTGTTGCCTGGCTACAGAGAATGTTTTTGTCACATTACTGGCTCCCCGGGACTGAATAAATCATGGTTAAGATAAACAGCATGTAGCGCTAATGTCTACGTGAGAACACTCTCTTGTTAGAATCCATCTTCGTGCACGCTACGAGTGCTGCTTTTCAAGTGAATAGCTAATTATATTTGTAACTTATCTCTGTTTCAAGTGAGCGAGGACGAAAAGCACATCCCTACTTTATAATACCTTTATACATTGCGATTCTCGGTTTTCTTCGTTTTTCATGTGGGAGAAAATGATTTTCCTACACGGGGAAACATATTACATTTCAAAAGGCGTTCTTATCGTGATGTTGCAATTTCAGAACAAAGTTCTGTGAATTTTTAAAACCAAATTGGCGGCCTTCGTAGCCCAGTGGGCGTGACACTGGCTTCTCACACCGGGTGTTCCGGGTTCGATTCCCGATGAGGTCACAATTCATGCATGTGATTTACTCATACCTGGGTGTTTTGTGTTGTAATTCGATGTTGTAATTCTTGGCTGTTGAAGCGTAACATTAAAAAAAAATTAATCAATTAGAAAGACATACTGAAAAATCAAACCATCAAAAAAATATTTTCGATGCTACCGGGAATCGAACCCGGATCTCCTATTTATCCGGGAAGGTGCGTTACCATTATGCCACAACAGCCTTTAGTACTTTTCCGTCAATATATCGACCTTGTCTGTAAATCTTATATTATTGGTAGATAAACATATATTATTATTATTATTATTGTTGATAATGGGCAGGCAGCTTAAGCTGATAGGCCCATATCACTGTCTCTCATTTGAATATCCAGCCTATTCTTAAATTGGTTGACACTGGCTGCAGACACAACATCCTCGGGCAAACTGTTCCACATATTGACCACTCTATTGCTTAGTGCATGCTTTCTTGGGTTACACGAGAACCGAGACTTGTTCAACTTCAGATGATGTCCTCGAAGGCCCACATTAGTGTTAAATGCAAACATATCTGTCATATTAGGAATATTGTAGTAGCCCGATAGAATCTTGAATGTCTCGATGAGGTCACCTCTTGCTCGTCGCTCCTGAAGAGTGGGCAGTTTCAATACTCTCAGCCTTTCCGCATATTCCAGGTTTTTAAGACCCAAGGGCAATTTTGTGGCTCGTCTCTGAACATTTTCCAGTAAAACTATATCTTTAACAAAATATGGATTCCAGATCTGAGAGGCATATTCGAGGAGAGGCCTCACATACGTCTTATAAATAGTTGTGAATAGTGGTACTGTCAGATGTTGGAATGATCTTCTCACTAAATACAAAATAGAGTTAGCCTTCTTAACCACACTCGCTATGTGCTCACACCATTTAAAGTCCTTGGTAATAGTAACACCCAGATCCTTCTGCGAGACCACTGACTTAATCAGGCTTTCGTTTAAGGTATACTCAATATTTGGGTTATTCTTGCCGACATGGAGAACACAACATTTGTCAACATTAAGACATATGAGCCACTGCTTTGTCCACTCCGATAATTGATTTAAGTCTCTCTGTAACACCTCATAGTCAGTAAGGGGGCTACCGAAATATTTTGTGTCATCAGCAAAGAAACTCACAGTGGACTGGACAGCAGCACGAAGATCCAAAATGTATAAAATAAAGAGAATTGGTCCCAGCATTTTATGTTATTCATTTTAAGCAATCCACTTTTCGTAATACGGTTACAATATTTTAATAGATCGTGATTAATTTAAATTTGTGTGCAAGTGACTGCATTTTGTGAAAAATAAAATAAACATATATTAATAATAAATAAGAATATACTTTATTTTCACCACTAATTTGTCAAAAATACCAACACGTTTCGGTACCAATGGTCCCTTTATCAGGATACGTTAATTATGTATTAATATTTTGTTGGAGCGAGAGCGCACCGATAGTGTGGATTAAGACCAACATGCGTCTCTAGCAGTAAATTTCAATGACGTCTATTTTATGCTTGTCATAATTGAGACTGTCCAAGTGTCCGCTGTACACACGAAGACTGGGAAGCCAGACTGCGTACCAACATCGTTTTAGTTGTTGGTTTGATATTACTGTATTTTCCTACAATGGGTCCATAGCAACTTTAGCCGATTGCATACGTCCCGGGATTTCCTACCTGCTGTCACCAGTTGTCGTGATGAGCATGCATAAATAATTTTTCAGTTGAACTTTTACGTTTCGGAAGCTTGCGGAGATGCATTTGCACGATTTGTGACGAAAAATTATATATAGGGTTATTTGGAAAACATTAATAACCTCGCAGGACTGTGTTTTTGCCTTCATTATGAGTTAAAACTCTTCAAGTAACCATGACCGTTATGGAGATACGCGACATTAAAGTTTGCATTTTTATTTTCAATTTTTATGACTTATTTTTTGTACAACGTTTCACAGTAACTTAAATCGAATATGAAAAATTCATTCCAAGTAAAATATAAAATAATAAAATCTTTCGAATTCCAATTCGAAAATATTTTAATTAGAATTTCTGCAGGGTTTTTATCACTTTATTTAACTTGTATTGAAACGAATAAATTTTTCGTAACCGAAATAAGTTACTGTAATGATATTTCAACGTTTTGTAAAAAATAAATCAGAAATATTTAATATTTAAATATTTGATATTGTATTATTCCATAACATAACCTGTATAACTCTATTATGAAAATAAAAAGATTTCTCGTTAATACTCAATATTAGTATTATTTATTATTATTATTAAATTAACTATAAATTCGAGTGTACATAAATATAGGTCTACATAAATATGAACATATATTTTCGAACGTGAACACATGCACACAATAAACAAATGTATGGCAGAATGACGCGCGATTTTAATCAAAATTCAATATCATGTAGATGGTTTCTTTATTTGATTAGTGTACGCCAATCTCGTAGTTCGTGCAGTGTACTTTGTGGTGTCGACTCACACGCGATGTCGAATTATAAAATGCAATTTTCAATAACCAATTTCGGTACGCGCATTGAATTTTATATCCATACAAAGCTTTCTCCGTAAACATTTTTGTATTTAATATTTTTTTAGAAATCATGTGTGTCTCGAATTAAAGTTTTTAGTATAAAATAATCAAATATTTCATTAAAACTGCACGTAATTCTGCGCATTACTCAAAGACTGCCACTAAGTAGGTACAATTTTGTAAAATTAAATTCCAAGTAACATGTTTTCGTGTACAGCAAAACGGAGGCAGCTGGTTGATATTTTTTAATGGATTTCTTCCCTCTAGAGGCGGATTTACAGAGTTTAAGGGCTTATCTCACAGGACATTTTGCGAGCCAAATAATAGTAAAGATGTGCAATATAAAGACGATGTTTGAGGTTAAACTATTCAACATAAAAGACCTAGAGATCTGGCATAGACTGAGCGTAAACGAAGTCATGAAAACTCGACCATAGCCGCGCACAATCGAATCTGCCTGTATTTTTCGAATTAATCAATTTCTATGCTGCTCCTGGATTTGTTTATATTTTTTTTTACAGTGATTAGGGGGCTGTCTAGAAAGCGAGGCCCCTCGTGATTGCCACTTGTTCTATAAATCGACCACTGCTTTTATATGCGAGAGATGATCTATGATAGGGCTATGTATTGTATATCTATACCTATAAAACTCAATGTCCATCTGTCTGTCTGTCTGTTCTGTATACAAATCCAGACTGTTTATCCGAATCGATTCAAATTTTGCAAACTTATTTATGCTTTGGGACCCGACTGGTAACAAAGGCAACATTTCCCCCCGATTCTCATACCTCTTCCCCTCCCCCTAACATATTTTAGATGCAAATCTGTACCGTTTGACCGATTGGACTTAAAATTTGGAAACTTATTCTTTAGGACTCGGCAGGTAACATAAACTTTATTTCCTCCCTCCCCTTTTAACTTTTCTCCTCCCCCTGATATATTTTCAATGCAAATCTATTCCGTTCGAATCAAACCTTTTTTCCCCCTACAAATTTGTTTACAACTTAATTCTTAAACCCGTGCAACGCCGGATACGAATAGCTAGTTATTGTGTATATCTTTGATTCTGTTATTTTCACTTTTATTTTATTGTTACATTAATTTGATTTATTAGAGGTTTGGTTTTCTTTAATTTTTTCTTTTCTTTTCCTTGTATCTTTTGTTACTATTAAGTTTGTTCGTTGCAGCCCCGGGAAAAGAGACAGATCAATGTCTACATGACTCTCAAATCTCTTCCTGGATCCTGGCTGGAACCGCCGACAAATTGAAATACAAAACACGATGATTTTAACCACACCTTTGCCGACGAATTGAATAGACTGATTCTTTTATCGTTCGAAATAAGGATTAGTAAAACACGAAATGGAATTATAAATTGAGTACGACTAAAGGGAAAATTCTTCAAAAATAGCGTTTAAAAAACTGGCACGAAGCTACATACTATAAGGATAGCTTAATTTAAAAATGTTTAAAATGCTCTCTGACCGGCATTCGAAAAAATGCAAAAAATGCTCCCGTTTTCCTGAGAATCTTCTCTTTTATATTTTCTAGACTTTTATTTTTTGAAAACAAAATATACCTAAAATTACAAATATCATGTGTGCTCAAATCATTTTTTCATTCAAAATTTTCAATAATTAAAATATATTTTCGAATTCTAACTCACATAAGATAATAAAGAAAAACACAATTTTATTCAATAAATAAATAAGTAGGTAGGTACATAGTATAAAAACAGTTTCAATTTAGAAGACATTTTCTTTATATACAGCATTTGCCAAAATATTTGTAAAAAATTAAAGTTTAATAAATCCGCTTAAGAATAAAATATTATGGAGGAAACAATTCTTCTTATTCTTTATCTTATTATATGATTCTATAATATCTACATTGTTTTCTTTCAATCTACTCATTTATTTATTTATTAACGTCTTACAGGGCTTTTACAAACAATAAGGTAAAGTGTACATTTATAGAATGAATACTTTAAATGAAAATTAAAACCAAGAAATACAATCAAGTAAAGAGATATGACTATATAAAATGTATTTTAATTCTAAATCTATGCATCTTAAAACGGGGACAGTAAACGGCTTTGTTTTAACAGCCATGCCGGTTCGCAGCGGTTTAATCGACCTGTGCGTTGCAGCACAGTCCTCCTTGTTAGTTGGAAAAAATGTTAATCTGGAGACGATTGAGAAGGACTGCTACGGAAGCCTCTTAGAATGGTCCTGGGTAAGCAGTGGGTACCATTCACAGGTGTCTGTAGGTTCGATTTGCTCTTCGTCACACTCACTTTTTGCTAGCTCCATATAAGTTTGTCGTCTGTGTTTGTGATCTGCACTGAGATTGTCACTGAAGAGAACTTGACCACTGTGTAGTGCAATAAACCATTGAAAAAAGATCTCTGAAAAGCGGAGCACCTTCGTAAAAGAGAATGAATAAAAAAGGAAGAATTGGGCCTGTTAACTCTCATAATCTCTAAAAGGGTTGATGAGGGTTGTTGAAGTTGGGTCTTTCGCGTGTTGGGAAATGACGTTCCTTGAACCCTTGTTCCGGCCGCCCTCCGCGTGCGAGTCCTTCGAGCTGGCTCGCGACGCAGAGAAGTCTAGGAATTGTTATGAAGGCATTTTAGATTTATAAACAATCGAAAATTTTAAGTAAGGACGGATTCTTATGATTTTCGAATCGTAATCTAAATACGAATATCTAAAATCAAATTAATTAATCAATTAGAAAGACAGAAAAATCAAATCCACGAAAAATATTTGGCTGCTACCGGGATTCGAACCATGGATCTGCTCCTATCCGGGGCAGGCGCGTTATTAATTACGCTATAGCGGCCTTGTATATTTCCGAGAATATATCTTCCTTATTTGTAAGTCTAATTTATTATGGTTTTAAATTTCACAGTCTTCATATGGTGAGGCAGATACTAGAAACTCCCCCTCCCCCCTCCCTGATCATGTGCTCTATTTGTGTGTTTTACCTGTCATTCATATCAAATTGACTTATCCTATAATTATCTGCGTCATCCTTTAATTGTGGGAGACATTTAACTACGTTTTGTCCTACCAAGCAATTATGTCTCCCTGTTGGATGACCGAATAAAATAAAATAAACAAATAAAATAAAAATAATATCATTCTACATATTTAAGAGTTAAATGGTGCAATATATTGTTGTTATAAAATAAATTTTAAGAAACGATCTTTTCAAAATACGAGTGTTTTAAGAAGAAAGTCAAATCCTTGAATTTAGACACGGATGTATTGTAACATTGCCTACATATTTCAAATAATTTTTTGTTTAATAAAAACTTTGAAATGGTTTCTACTTAATATCCATCCCAAAACTACTAATTCTAAGTTTCAAATGGTTATGTTAAAAAAAAAACTTCTACATCTAATTTGGCTTGTAAGGAGGGTAGCTTATTGGTTTTGTGGATAAGACTCTCGCCTCGTAATCCAAAGATCGCGGGTTCGAACCTCATTTGGCACAAGCATTTAGCTTAGTTTGAAAATAGTAAGAATATTGATGTGACATGCATTCCGTGTTCGCATCTCTATTTGAAAAAAAAATACTCCTCCCATAAACTCGAGCTATTGGCTCATATTATGGTGACTAGGTATAAATTATTTTATTAAAATTATTGTACGTATCTGCTGTACAAATAAATAAATATATATATTTTTAAATTGTACACGTGTGTTTGTATCCAAGCCCTTTCATGTGTAAAAAAAAATAAACATATATACAATAATCCAAATCTCGGACGAAGTTTTGAATGTTTTAGTTATTTAAAAAATATTAATTGGTTCATTTTTACCATCCCTACTGTAATTCGTTGCGTGTTGGTAATGATGCTTTGCCTGGGCGGCTTCGGCTATCTAGACACGACACGATATCTTTATTTAGGAAATGATCAGAATAAAAAAATACGTTACTAATTAGCGACTACAGATTTTCTACACACCCGGTAACAGGTAATGGAGCACCGTTGTACACCCACTATATTTCTTAACCAACTAGAAATTCAAGGAGAGTGTGAACCGTATCTTAGCGAAATTCCTTTACGTAGTCCAAATTGAATTATTTTGTACAACGGTATAACGACATTACACAACGCGTTCTCGCGTTGCGCATTATATGTCGACAGGTTGTCCTTTGTTGCCAAATACCATTATACTGTAATATGTTGTGGAGATATTAAAAAATAACATCGTCATTAAACGTTTACTATCCATTGCTGGATGAAGGTCTCCCCGAGTAAATCCCAATTTTCTCAGTCAATTATTATTAACGGTCACGTATTTACGTAGAAATTGATGACTTTGTCAGCCAGGCCTTTAGAGGCCTGTCGTGCTCTAGATTCTCCTCTAGTAGGTACTGCTGGATGATCGCATCGTCCAGCGATGTTCAACTATTATTATGAATTGTAATGTAAGCTATAATGGCGTGTTCTGTTATCCAAAAATATTATTTTCTTTCTCTCGATGCATAGCCCAGACATTTTTCCGTGTACCTTAACGTTGCTTTGAACATTTATAATGTTGAAAGTCCATGTTATTAATATTATATTTTTATTTTTAATGAGACGCTAATAGAATACTGGGTACAAAATACACAAAAAAATACATAACTTATTTCAAACTCAGCTCAACATCGCAATTACAAGTGTCTTCGGCCTACTTTAGCAACAAGCATGAGGGCAATACACTCATTTTTGTGTGACAACGTCGAAGGCAGTGAGTGTTTATATTGCCGCTTTATATTTAATTCGCATTTGACTTTTTAATATGTATGAAATAACAAATTGACTGAAATAAGTTTAGACTTTGAAGAGTTTGTCTCTTGAATTCCATATACTCACTTTAAGTTCTTTTGACTTCACAAAAAAACCGCCAACGAAGGGAGCGCCGGTAGCGGCAATGGCAGCAGCGGCGCAAGTGATGTGTTTACATTATTCGCGTTGCCCACATTCCTAAGGCTAAGTGTATCTATCAATTAAGTGCGACACATTTCCTGCACGGCTATTGGACTTACGCAATGCAAGTAGCGAACAAGCAAACAAAATAAAATGGTTATTGTACTTTCATTCTATATCCGGGGATGGCGCGTTATCCAACTTCGCCAAGGCCCTCTGTTAAGTTAGCAAAAAATTTTCGACCTTATATATAGTCTCTTCATATAAGGTCGAAAATTCAAATCAATCAGGATTAAATATTTTTCTAATGACCAAATTCTTAAATATAATAAATAGTACACTGTTTTAGCGACATCGCCAAAATTTATTAATGACTAACTGTCCTTACCCGGCGTTGCACGGGTTAAGGATAAAGTTTAAAATAAATTTGTGGTAAACAAAGGTTCGATTCTAATGGTATAGATTTGCATCTAAAATAAATAAGCGGAGGGGAAAGGTTATAAAATATAATAATAGGGGGAAATGTTGCATATGTTACCCACCGAGTCCTAACGAATAAGTTTCCAAATTTTTCAGGGCCGATCGGCCGAAAGGTACAGATTTACCTAGAAAATATATCAGGGGAGGGGAAGGGTTAAAATAATAGGGGGGAAATGTCGCATATGTTACCCGTCGAGTCCTTAATAGTTTCCAAATTTTAAGTGCGATCGGTCAAACGCTACAGATTTGCATCGAAAATATATCAGCGGAGGGGAAGGGTTGAAATAATAATAATAATAATTGTCTGAAAAAAGTGCAGATAATTAAAATGCAAGTGAGTAATAATGAATAATTATTCGAATAAATATTTCCATATTTAGTTTCTTACATTTTGAGGTTAATTTCTGTCGCTGCTCAATTGTGATATGTTTAATTGTGAGATGTCATGCGACTATGCGACTGCTGTAAGGCTCGCTCGTTTTTTTTTATTCAATATATGGTACAAATACAATTCATATATATTAACATATCAAATTGACATTTTTTTCAATACTTTGTAGTTATGTAGACTTCATCAGTGAAGAAAAGCTCTCGAGTCTGATGAGGGAGCCTCAGTTCTTATTATTATATATAGTATTATATATATTATTATACATTTAATAATACGGTAATAAGGTAATTTGATAATGAAGTATTGAAGTATTTTGAGAAAAGGTATAGGTTTAAATGATTTATGAATTTAAGTTTTTTTTATTTTGAAAGGTTATGAAGGTTATTAAGCTCTGAAAGGTTACTAATGCAGCGTATTTCGATAGGTAAAATATTGTAGTAGTAAATGGTTTTATAAATATAATGGTTCTGCATTTTGGTTGTTTTAAATTTAGGCATTATGGCTTGAAGTATTTCTGGTTTTCTGTAAGGTTTTTTTCTTTGCATTTTTTCAATATGGAAACTTGCTTGAAAATATCATCCACGTTTGGTACTGGAAACAATTTAAAAAGATCTTTTGTTGAAAAGGTAGATTTTTTTCAGTATTACTTTAATAATGATCCTTTGTGATATTTTTACTGAGTTTAGATTATTTTTATAAGAACCTCCCCATCCGATAACGCTGTATATGAGCAGAGAGTGAACAATAGCGTAATACATTTTTAATAATTTTTGTACTTATAATATTCCTTTGTTTAACGAATATGTAGATATATTTCCTTATTCTTTTTACAAGTTCTCTGATGTGTCTATTCCACTTTAGGTGTTGATCAATGATCACACCAACCAAACACTTTTTGTATTAGACCCTTACTTAGACCAAAGAAGTCAGTAAAATAAGTTTCCATAGGAGGTACATGTCGAGAAATTGTTGGTAGAACAATGCTGGAATTGCGACGTCTGAATATGATTTCCATAAAACTTTTTGTAATCATGTTTTTGAAAACGAGATATAACCTTAATTACGTCAATTAAGTAATAAAAGGTTTTATGTGACTACTTGTGTCTTGTATGTACATTGATTTTTTTAATGGTGCATGTGTAGGTAGGTACTACACGATGTTTGTAAATTAAAATTTAAGTAAAGTATGGATAATGACAACATCTATATTAACAAAAATTGATTTACAACTAAAGTTTGCTTAAGTGAACTGTATGATTCATTCATTCAGTAAAGTTTTCAAAAATAACAGTTCAGGTCGTTCATGATATATCGAACCACTCTGCCAGGAAGGCATCCGAAGTGACAATCACTAGGTTTGTGTGGTTATTCGGGTTTGTGCGCCGCATTGCGTGATAAATGGGTTTTATCTAATGTAGAGCTGCAACAATATCTTAAGCAATGATAAATAAATATACAACAACAAATATCAAGAAACTGCGACATATGTGCGATTGCCCACGATGTATCTGACTCGCATTTTTGCGGACTGAAGCTGGCAGTAATTGTGGAAGGCCAGAGAGGAAGAAGCTGATCTGCACCTTAATGGACTGACCAGATCAATGATGCAGCTGGCTATTGTATTGAAGTGGCTTTATGATTATCGGGCTATGTAATGTGGAAGCATAATGTAGAAGAAGACAGTATATATTTTAAGTTTTTATTACATAATTCTGGAAGGCACTTTATAAAAAAATATTTATTTTTTAATTATTTATTTATACAGTATGAAAGTACCACTTACACGTGTGCAAAATATATAATGTTTTAAAAATATTGATTAAATTATTTGTATAAATCTACTTATATTATTTGATTAATTACACCTACATATTTCGGAAATACCTTTCCATCGTCAGGATGTTATATATATATATATATATATATATATATATATGTCAAAATATCAAAAAAAATGTATAGATTTATACAAAAAATACAATCAATATTTTTAAAAATGTCAATCTACAATGTTGCTGAATCAATTGAAAAAATATAATTTTTTACATTTAAAAACATATTTTTTCGGAATTTTTTACAACTTTTGAATTTCAGATATAAACAAGTTTTAATCATAATGTAGGTCTACATATTGTATTGAATATAATTCGTAGCAATATGCGTGTAACCGTCTAATATTACTTCATGTCAGATCTGGTGATCTACTTCGAATGAACAAGTGTATTAATATTTTGTTAACGTTATGTTCCACACATCGGCAATTTCAGAGTAGGTACTGATGACAAATGACTTAAAAATAATTCTTAGTTGATATCGGCACAGTAGTAACGTATCGTAGTAAGAAAAAAAATAATCAAATAATTTAGTTGACTGGCTTATGATAGACTGGATAAAATTGCGAAAAAATGTTTGAACTACAACCATTCATAATAATTTGTGTTATGGAAAAACGCCTCGGCTTGCGGCTAGCGCCAGCGACGTAGAAAGGGTAAAGACTTAGCCATTACGTTGTATCGCCGCCTTTAATTTATTCATTATGGTAATCTTGGACCGCCCTCTTCCTGCTCAAGATAATCGCTCCGGTCATACAAGTCCACATTTACAGCCATCAATTGGGGAAAAGCTCATTTCCCCACGCCGCGGCGTACCATTAGCGGGTCGTGGTATCGGCTCGCCGGAAAACTTTGTATTTTCAGGATCATTAGAAAATCTTTTCACTTATAAAAAATTCGAGGGAAAATTCTACGTTATCAAAAAATGAAAGCATAGTCTTGTACCACCGCCAGGTGATAGAATAAGATTAAATTTATTGAAAGATTAAATTTATTTAGAATAAGATTAAATCGTCAGCACTATGTGGTTATTCATATTATTGACAGTCAAATTAATGCAATAGTTATTTTCTCTTTGAATGGGTAAAACTTTAGAAAAAAAAAATATATGTGTAAATTAAGGGTGCCAAATATCAGTCCTTTATTTTTATAGACGGTCATAAGTGACATACATAAATAACTGATTGAATTTTAACATGTACTTAACTGAAAAACATAATTGGTTGTTAAAATATTATCAAGTCTACAAAAATTGCGAATATTTTATGAATTATATGTGTTTTATTATTATGTTTTCCACATTTTCTATTGTTTTTCAGTAAATTTCAATATATTTTTGAAATATTTTGAATACAGGAAAAATATGGGATTAACTATGTGTTTTTCATATAAAATTCATATTAAATGCAAATTTTAAAGCACCATAGCTCAAAATCACTCGTCGATCTAGAGATTCCTGATGAGCTATATAAATATGTTTTTATGAAGTGCCAGAGTTTTAAATGCATAAGAAAAACAAATTTTCCGCTTTACAATTAAGATATTATAAAATAGACATACACACGTATTTAATGAATGCTTGATGAAATATAATACAATAGAGAAACCTGCTTTCAATTTCAGTCGCTATTTCTATTTCCAGTTTCTAAATTTGAATAATTAAACTTGTAATTATATCTCATTAATAAAACTATTTTTAATGCTATTTATATTTATTTTTAACTAGATACATGTACTGTGTTCACAATAATATTAACAGAATTTTATTTGCTTCATGATACGTACTTCGCGCCATATAAATAAATAATTGATCAGTTCGCAAAAAAAATTACGCGTGATTGGCTCTTGAACGCAATTATTAAAATATTCCACAAAAAAGGTTATGTTTAAACATCTTAGGCTTAATAGGAAACGAAGCATTACTATGACGAATTATCACTATTGAGAAACTTTTAGACGTTTCTTAGCACAATCCCTGGAACACTTTCGAACGCCTGGTAGATATTCTCGTAAATTATTTCGCTGGCCGCATATAATCACCGCTTGTCGCCTAATTCACTTCATCGCCCGATATTTCGCTATCGTTCGGGTATGATCTTGTGTATTATAGCACTTTCTAGTTATTTTTATTTGTTATAAACTTCCCCAACGAGTGTTATTCAATTCAATTCAATTCAATTCAATTCAATTCAATTTATTTCACGATAATATGTACATGACAAACAAAATGTTTAAGGCATACATATTAGGAAGTATATATCAAAAATGAAAATATTTAATAAATTAAAAATAACATAAAATCTGGTCAAAGGTGTAGGAGAATCCCGCTTCGGAAAACCCCCTCAGACACATGGAATATATCAATACCCAAAGCGATTTTGTTCAGCATAGCTGTGGCTCTTCCAACAGGCATAACCATCGGCAGGTTGGTCCTGTATATTGGAATGTGAAACAATCTATGCTGACGATGTCTAGTGTAATTATCAGGAACATACAAACCAATGCTCTGCATAATTTCAGGATTATCGATCATACCGCGCAACAATCGATAAAAATGTGTAATCAATTATGAAATCCTCGATTAATCACATTAGTCTGTAATTCTTTGTTTGTTTCTACAGCCTCGCGACTATAAAATAAATGCAATAATGTAACGATTAACAGACCCGTGCTTTCTTTCCTCTTAAATTATACATTACCTAGTGAGTTCTACCCTACTACGATAGGTGTACTGCAGAAGGGAATATATATTTTTTAAATCTACTAAATTTAATCTTTGAATAACATCAAGTGCTCAGTCGTAGTGCGGCTGCCGGAATAATTAATACTTTGAACTTTCGTATACAGAGCCACACGGAATCCGCAATTTTGATGTAAATATTTACTTCGTTCATTAAATTTATCATACACTATTCAGGGGGAGTCAGACATGTGGGGCACAATTTTGTTGTCAAATAAATATGAATAACAACCCTTGTTTTTAATTTTTAAAGAAATTATCGAGAAATTTATTAAAATTTTCACTCGAAAGCAGTTTTAAAAAATAATTTTTTAATATGGGATGTCTTCCAAGTACCGAGGAAAACTATTTACCAATTTTCAAAATATTTACCGGTAAATCAGTTAAAATCGTTGATAAGGAGTAAAAGTAAAAATATATATTTATGTATATATTGCGCATTTATAAATTTTGAATACAAATTATCATAAAATAAATTGAACACGTATCCACTTGCTTTAAACCACTATATTTTTAGTAACATCAAACAGTTTTTAAAAAATCCGTTTATATTTCAGGGTAAAATTCAAACATTGATAGTATATTTTTTTGACAACATGTTTTTGTGCACACTTGCCGTATGACATAATTTTTAACGTCAGTGTTACCAAAATTATAATGGCTTAATCCAAGTGAATGTGTTAAATTTAATTTTAAATGAATATCCAGATTAAACAGCTGATTACAACAGTATAAATTATCACTTTATAACAGTTTAAAATTATGAGTATATTATATATAAATAATTTCAGTTTAACATATATTTGATAAAAATGTATCTTCTTCTTCTTCTTCCACAGCCTTTTTCCCTCCACTGCTGGATTTTCTTCCACTTATCTCTGTTTCTTCCCTTTCGCATCCAGGTTCCTAAATTCTATGTACACTGAAAATTTTTAATTTATTTAATATTTTGGCTTATTATCGCCCAAAACGCAAGAAAAAACCAGAATTTACAATTTTTATAATGATTATTTTGTAAATTATATATAACACCCAAATATACTTGTATATGTATAAAATAGATAGTTAATTACACATATAGTAAGGCAAGTAGCAGGTAGTTTTTATTTCAGACTAACTGTAACCCGTCAAAAATGACGATTCTTTTACATGCTGGTTTCTAAAGAATAAGTATTTACTTATTTATATCCGACACTCTTGAAATGGTAATAACGACTTTTATCAAAATAAATGAACATTTTTTTATATTTCTCCTGCCAGCAATGGGCGGAACATGAAATGGATCGCGTCTTTGCTAAGTCCTATATGTACTGCATATTTGACGAGTTTGCAGGCTCATCCATGGCAACATCGCTATCGTTGGTGCCTTTGGGTTTGCTGGCCCGCGGTTATAGCCCCATCCAGTTGTTTAATATGTTTTTTTAGACGTGAATTTGAACGAAATTACGGACGATACGGGAGCTTTTTCTTCATCAACAGAATTCTATAATTTATATGAACATCGTAAGGGTCCACATTTTATTTGGAGTTCACTCGACTAAACAGTTGATCCCCGACTGTTTAGTTGCAGGGCATAGCTTGGGAGCACGCACACAAATGTGTGGAATAGCAAAAGATTGATTATATGTGCACATCTAACGGCTAAATAGTTTAGCCGCTGCATAATTGAGTATATACCCTAAGCCTAAACAATACTGAGAGCTGGAGTCTGCAACTTAAACCTTTCATATTTTTTGTAAGTTAAGTTATCATAAGTTATTGTTGCTTTATTTTAATATATGATATGTTAATTCTGTGAAAACTTGTATAATGATCTTTGTACTATTTAATATTCATATGTAATCTGATTTTTATTTGCGCTGTTAGTTTACCGTAAATATATAAATAAATAATGAAAGGTAAGACAAAATAAAGATAAAATAGGACTTTATTAAATGGGCTTTATCCGAGGACTTCCCAAGCATTATGTGTGTTTGTGATATATAAAAATCTCGATACTGGAATCGATGAAAAAACCTTTTTGGAATATGGTAGAGATTCAGGAATAGTACGTTGAAAATATTTGGTATCTTCCGTATCGTATAAATATTTAAGTGAAATTAACTGTCATTTTCAAAAATGGTGCATTATAATATTAGGTCCTTACACATGAAATTGGCGTTTAGTATGGGAGGAACATAAAGCCGATTTTTTTTTATTATAATATATTTATTTAATCAAAGTATGTACCATTGCTATCTATGCACTTTTGTCATCTCATAGGTAGCTCATCGATCCCTTTACTAAAAGAACCATTCGAACGGGAATCAATAAAATCTTTGAAGGCGGTTTGGACTGCTCCATCGGAGTTGAATTTTTTCCTTTGCAAGGGAAGTTATCCAAATTTCGAAAAAAATGGTAATCTGTCGTCATACACATTATTAATCCTTCGAGCCGTTTCTGCAGCACTGGTGCCACAGCGGAACTCGTTCTCGTAAATAACGCGATATTTCAAGTTTTTCATTTTGTAAACTAAGTGACGCAAAGAAAAAAACAATTGAGGAAAAAACAAATGAATTATAATTTTCCAAACACAAATACATGAGTAAATAGTTGTATAAATTTGGATTTGTAATTCTTAACCAAAGAGAAAATATTTGAGATCAAATTTGCCAGTACGGCAAAACGCCAATTTCATATGTAAGGACCTAATATTATATATTTTAGACCTAATTTTTTATCAATTTTTTTACATGAAAATATGCTCTAAGAACACAGTCACTGGATCTTGTTCCCAGAGAGATGATTATTTAACTAAGATAAATTATAGTATAAATAGTATTATATGTGAGAGATATGTTTGGATGTCACTTTTACGATGGCTCAGGGCTTACATAAGAATATCAAATATACACGAAAAAGAATATTGCTAATCCTTCACTTTAAAAATATGGATGTATCATTACTAGCTGCGAAATCTATGTATACTAACTAGTTAATGAGAATAGACTTCTGATGTCTCAAGCAAAGAACAATCCAATATACGGAAGATTCTTAGAATTGAAATATATATATCTATATAGAACTTTAAAAAATTGATAATGTGTGGATATTCTTACGATGGAATTGGTGAACGTTACATTGTATAAAGTGATCAATTAAGCCAGCTTATACAGATTGTAAGCTCTGGGCCATCGCATAAGAGATATGCATACATGTTTTTCATATATAATAGCTTCGTCTGTGAGACATCTATAATTTATCTTAATTAACTAATATTTTAACCAATGTAAATTATATGTTAACTTATCTACATATATTTTATAAAAAGGTGAATAAAAAAATGTGCTCAGCTTCAGTAAAATTAATCCTTACACTCTGTAAAATATTTACTTAATGATACGGCCATTTTTAAAAAATGAAAGCCACATTGATTTTACATGTTATCGATTTTACACGTTTATCGAGCTATTATGGTTAACGTACCTAATCATTATTACGAGAATAGATTTAAAAAGGAAAATTTGCATTGTTTTCTAATTTCTACGTGTAACAATATACGATTCCTTTTTCGTATTTTAAAAAACCGTGAGATAATTTGTATCACGAAACCCTTTTAACGGCCATTAATGAACGCGGTATTTGATTAAAAATGGTTAGTCTAGTACCACTTAAACTAAAAATAAATGTAAAAATCGATGGCCAAACGGGGTAAATCCAATACCGACGTAATAACCAGATATCGGTCCAAAATGCTACACCATGCATGATAATTA
This sequence comes from Agrypnia vestita, assembly GCA_016648135.1. NCBI lineage: Eukaryota > Metazoa > Arthropoda > Insecta > Trichoptera > Phryganeidae > Agrypnia > Agrypnia vestita. The sequence continues at coordinate 73,942 of JADDOH010000710.1, read as the reverse complement.
ATACTCAGCATTATTACATATTATGTGTTCGCAGGCGATATGTGGGTCTTTTTTACGTGCGCGAACAAGTGGAAGGAAATCTTATAAATGTAATGAAATATATGTTGAGGCGTACCTACTGATAAACAATCAAATTTATTAAACAGCTTCTTTCTTTACTTTTTTTAAATTTAATTTAAATTTATTACATATTTTATAATTAACAAAGATCCTGCTAACTATGAGTTAGTTATCAGGAGGTTTATTCTATTACTAATGATTATTCCTTACAATTTAATAACACTGCTGACTTACATAATAATTTATAAAATTATATAAAAATATTTAGCATGCAGACAGTTCACTATTGTTCATAATAAACTCCCTAAATGCCACTTTTACCTTTGCATATGAATCCAACCCAAATAAGTCAGAGGGCATACCATTGAAAACCGTTGGTATTTTAACTTGTAATGTTCTTTCTCCATAATAATTATTGCATCTCGGTGCAATATATTTTCCAAGTGACATTTTTCTTGTATTATACGTATTCATTACAAGTGTTTTATGATCATAACTAAAGTAGTTACTCAGTATGAGCCTATATTTAAATAACTTATTAATATTTATCAGGTTTAATTTAATATTTAATTTTAATTTTAATTTAATATTCAAACACACAAAACTGTATTTATTACAAGGGAATAAATGAATATAATAGCCTGCCAGAAGGTATGAGGAAGCTGAGCAGAATCGATATGTTCAAACAAGAATGTAAACGGCATATAACAATTGAAAATGTATGAAGAGAAATATTATTTAATAAGTGTACATATATATATTATATATAATATATATATATATATATATATATATATATATATATAATATTTATAATAATAGCTAATGATAAACAACTATGTATCATTAGCTAGATAAAGATATATAAAGAAATAATAGTTTATATCCTTAAAAATATTTATTCCTTTTTTTGGTAGATTTTACTCTACTATTAGGTAAGATACATGTAATTATTCACTTTTGTAGATTTTTTATTCATTTTATACTTCTTTGAAATGTATTTCCCCATACCAAAATACCATAAAGAATTATTGGTTCTACCATAGCTACATTGTTTTAAGAGTTTGAAAAGGAACAATATTATTTATTATACAAATTTTTGATATTATTTATCTTATTTTATTATAAATTTTTTGTTTGTGGTTGCCAGTTAAATTTCTCTTGTATTTTATCACTCCAACTTGATTGGATTTTATTACATCAACAATCTTTAAAATATATATCTAAACATTCATATTTATGTGATATTAACTAAATAGATTTTTTTGATATATAGTGTTGAAATGTGTATTAATTTATTTCTGTTTTCATTAATTCATATTTATGTGATATTAACTAAATAGATTTTTTTTGATATGTGGTGATGAAATGTGTATTAATTTAGTTTTGTTTTCATTAATGACCAAGCTGTTGTCATGTGATCATATCAACACATAGTCATAGTCCTCTTGTAGATTCTGCACTATCTCGTTTATATTTTTACCTGCTATCCACAATCACTGTATCGTCAGCGAATATATAAAGTTTTTTTTTCTTTTTAGGTTATTTACGTAGATATTATATGTCAAAGGTCCTAGTACTGATCCTTGCGCTATTCCTTGTTCTATAATTTTCTCTTCTCCCATCTTTCCGTCGATTTTAATAAAGAATTTCCTCTTTCTGATGAAATCTTCAAGAACATTTTTAATTGGGCCTCTTATACCTGTTTGTTCTAGATGTTCCATTAATTTATCATGATCCAGTGTATGGAACGCTTTGGCATAATCAATCAATACCACGAAAACTTGTTTTTTTTTTCATTTAGCTGTCCATTTATGTAGTTTTTGAAGTCGATTAGTAGTGTTTGCGTGCCCTTGCCTTTTTGAAAAACCTGTTGTTTGTTGTACATCATGTGTTTTTTTTCAGAAATTTTTCAATTATTTTATCAATTTTTGAGAGAATGGATATGGGTCTATAACTTCTAAAGCCTTTATAGGATCCATTTTTATAAATTGTTTTTATTTGTATTATATCCACCACATCACATCCCAAGTACCATTATATAAACCAATGATAATCCCGAAAATATTAAGACTGCAGATACATTCTCACTTTAAAAAATGGCGAGGGAATTTTATCATAGACAGTGTGGTCATCTGCATTTGGAGAAATACCCAACTGCTAAAAATATTTCAAAATTAATTTATTGCTCATTTAACTATACTTTTTTCGTTATTATATGCGCGAACTTACATGTAGTTATTTAAATATATATTTTTTAATTTTGCTACTGCTTTGGTATTCAATAACATCTACATGTTGTTACTATTCATACACATGATTCTTTACATAAAGTGTTTTTACTTTCACTTTTGCTTTTGTATTCAATGATATCTATTGTGTTTAGTACCAAAATTTTAAATTAATTTATGTCCTAAATTAATCAAAGGGACGCCCCACGTAGCCCAGTAGGCATGATACTGGGTTCTCACACCGAGGGTTCCAGGTTTTATTCCCGGCAAGGTTTCAATTAATGTATATGATTTACTCAAGCCCGGGAGTTTTGTGATGTATTTTGCTTCTAAAATTGGGCCTCTTGGCCTGTTGATTTAATTTTAGACAGCTGGCGCTCACCCTTTTTATGGCAGCGCTGCTTTATACCCCCGTCAAGGTGGCCTGTCTGAATATACCACACATATTTTTAACAGGCATGGCTTACATATTGACATTAAGTAGATACGTATACCTTGAATAATATAAATTAACAATCATAATTAATTTATTACTCCCTTTCTTTTGACTCGTAGCGTCTGCCTGCTTGCTTGTCTGTCGAAAAAACTTTGAATCGATTTTTAACCCTTTTTCCGTGATCTAATCGAGCTGAAACTTGCAGACAAACTCGCGGCGACGATCAAAATAATCTAACAAATTTTCGTTTAAAAAAATAATAATTATACTATAATTTTGGATTTCTCGAAATTTTTTAATACTCGCTTTTGTAGCATCGCCCGACTCGAGCCCAACGCGTAGGTTAAGCGCCAAATCTGTTTCCATTAGTAAATGAGAAAGGGAGCATAATAAAAACTTGGTTTTTATGGATTAGTTTTTTTAATAATACCAACGCTTTATCTAGTTTGAAAAATCTGAGTAACATTGAATTGATATACATATATTCCATGCACGCATTAATATCTTTACTCAAAAAGTGAACCAGTCAATTTTTTTTTGTGCTGGATAATAATTATACATTTGAGATTTTTTAAATCTTATCCAAATAAATAGTAGAATGACTACAGGATTCACATAACAGTCGAGCTACTACAATCAATCCGTGAGAAGGTTTTAGGATACCGTTAGATCCTCGGAATTACTTGGCTTAATATTGTGGGACTCAGGAAGAATTACCGCAGCAAAACTTTATAAGTTGGGTTGCGATTAGAGATGAGTCTAGATTTGAGAAAAAGTTTAAAGGTTTAACGAGGGGTAGGTAACTTTAACTTGTTATATAAAATAGAAAATTAAATTATTTTAATATTATTGGCATTATGAACCTGCAAAATAAAACACCATAATATACCTACTTTCTCATTGTTATAAAAAAAAACATTGTCGTAACATTATTATTATCATTATTGAAAGTAAAATATTTTGCTAAAAATAAATATTTATTGAAAAATTAAATGTTACAGGGCCCATAGTCCCTTCGTCAGGATACAACGTATACCTACATACTAAAATAATTTTTTTAATTATTGAATAATCCAAAACAAATAATATATATAAGGGAGTTGAATAACAAATGAGGGACTATTTTGAAAATAAATTCAAAAGGTAACTATTAGCAGAAATGATTCGGATTTTTATAATATTTAATTTGAAGGATTAGTCCCGAAAAATGATAAATTACCAACAATCAAATTAAATTTATTCAGACTTCTTTCCATTTATGAAAGATAATCGAATTAGTATCTGTAAGCCGTGCATACGACGTACATTGTTTCGTTGTGTTGGTGTTTACGGGTACTTCGACCGGCTTACATATACAAATTCGATTGCCTTTCTTCAATGGAAAGAGGAGTACATGACGGTCTTAAAATAGTTTAAGACAAGACTTATTATATAAGAACGTTGTCATTTTATAATCATCATTTAACTAATGAAATTCATGACTTGAGCAGTATTTTACTTAAAAAATATATATAATATGTAATGGGAGTCAGATAGATATAGGTTTATGCGATTTAATTTATAAATCTTTAAGAATCATATATTTATAACATATTGTTTCACACGTCAATGAATTGTGTGTGAGCTTAAGAATAGAATCTCTCATATAAATAGCTACCTAAACTTTGAGAAATTATGAAGTTATTATTTACTTAATTTAACCAAAATAATGTGTGACAGGAACGCCATATTAACAATGCAGTGGACCTTTCATGTGGGATTAAAGAAGAAAAGAACAAACACGACAGTAAGGGGAGGGGCGATGAGAATGCCAAATGATTTTCATGGAGCTCCACTCCATCTACCAGCCCTAATATTTTTTCTTCGCAATTATTACCTGACATATCTTCGCTCATAATCATCACGCAATTTAATAATTAGACATGAAATGTACACCCGACGCTATCACAAGATGGATCGCGGCTGAACATTTCTTGTTTCGTTAATAAATATGGAGCTCGAAAGGGCCGTTATCTAACGGACATTTCTGGCAACAGCCCTCACGGAAGGAATTTCACCTGAATTTGGGAAAAAACTAAGAAAATATGGCAAGGCTCCGGATGGGTGATTCGGCAATTTTTTTGCCACGTATCTTAATGAAGCCTTCAGTTTTTCGCTGAATGAATAAAGAAATGTTATTCGATCATTCAAAGGATATGTTCTTCACTCTAAGCATGACGAGCAGATTCTTTCGGAATCTGTATATTCATACCCTGGTTGTACCAATCGCATTAATAATAAACTTATATTTTTATGATGGTGGTAAATTATTTACAAAGAAAATAAAAACCAAAGAACCTACTTTTATAAACTGAATCTGCAAGATGAAATAAGAATAAAACAATTATAAAATACCTTTACTAGTCCAAACTCTAATATATTCATTTGTGTGAGGATTAGGGTTAAAAAAGGTTATTTTTAACCTTTTGTCATCAACATAAGAAAGAGAAAAAATTATTTAGATACTCTTCAAAAAAATCTCGAGAATTAGCTCTCAGTATACACTGATATTGAAAGTAACACTGAGTTACAGAATTTTTTTATATCTTCACAAATTGTATTAAGAGTAAATCCAAAAAAAATGTTATTTAATATTAAAATAGATTAAAAAACTAAAACCATGGATAAAAAACGGACTACTTCTGTGCATGCATAAAAGAGATAGGCTTCATAAATCTTTAAAAAAATTCTAACTTTTAAGTTCAACATAAAAATCATATAAAAAATTGTAATATGTGCAATTAATTAATAAATATTATCAATAAAATCTACTACAGACAAAAATTTAAGGTGGTTAAATCAGATGTTAAGAAACATGGAATCTCAATTAAGAAGCATCGCATACTAAATTACTAATTTAAAATGTATTGAATTCTATATTTTATGTATCTATCCATTAAAAAATCATGTTTTCTATATATTTACAGGCTATGTTTCCTATAAAATCTAGAATTCGGTACATTATTAAATAGTAACCCTCGAAGACTGCATTATTTTTTTTTGATATTGCTGCCTTTGCTTTTATACTCCACATATGAATGTAAAATAAGACACATTTGTTAAAAAAATATGAGAAACATTTAAAATTTTGAAATAGTTTTTGTTGCATTGGAAAAGTAATAAAAAAATTCACCAATCACGGAACTATTTCTTACTTCGCATTTATAATCATTTATACAGCACGGTGCTACTAGGAGTATTATAATGCCCTCCCGTGTTGTTGAACAAATCACCATTAAGAACTTTGTTTCCTAATTTCGCGGAAGCCGCTCGCCCCGTGAGGCGATACACATCACTAAAATGGTGGAAAGTTCTTAAAAACTCGGCATCCGGACATAATCTCCGGCTCGTGTTCTCTATACGCACTAAACCCCTTCACGTCCGGCTGTACTGCGGACTTTTTCAGTAAATCATTTAGGCTAAGCCCACAAAATCATTCGCGTCAGGCTGGGAAACGTCATAAAAATAAAATGGAACTTTACGTGCTGCGTTCTTGTTTTCTCAGCTCGGTATTCCCTTTTATAGTAAATGGGTGCGCCACTAGACAAAAGTTCGTCATAGTTTGAATGCCAAGAGCTTCAAATATCTCAAATAATATAATTTGCTTTAAGGAAAAAATATAAACTAAGGGAGGTCAACAATTTTGCGGTAAACAAAGTAAAACATTAGTAAAAAAAATCAATTTATTATTTTACCGATCAATATATTCACTTTTGAGCGTGAAATATTTTTCCCAGCTGTCGAATAAAAAAAACTGCAGCTATAACTTTTTTGTCGTCCGTAAATTTCTTTTCTCGAAGTTTTTCTTTTTCTTTCTCGTTTTTTTTTCACTTGGGAATAAATAATTGTCAATGCTTTATTTGGTTTGACAACTGGAAGCCACGTGTAGAGCAGCCGATAGTGGTCTCGTGCGTGTTTCAAGGGACATGAGCATTCTCGGCACCAACTTTGCGATGACTTTAAATATCTTTATACGTTGATGTTGATATCCAAAATATTTGTAGGTGTCTGCAATCTATGTAATTCCTGCATCCGATTTTTGCAATCATTTTCGTAACGCTACAAATTTTTCAATTTTTTTTCAATGTCCGGACGAAGGTCGTTTTTCGACTATCTGTATTATTTTACCTGCATACAATAGTTTTCCCAGGGAAATAGTCCCCGTAAACTGCTAACATCGCACATTGATCTGATTTAATGTTTGGAAGCCACAGTTGTGAAGATCAGCCGACAGTGGTCTCCTCCGTTTTCTAAGGGAAGTGAGCATTCTCGGCACCTAATTTGCGAAGACTTTAAACATTAAGATAAATAATAGAAGTCCCACAGAGACAAAGCTATTTATGTGAAAAACGTGTATGGAAGTCTTTTATACGATGACCCAGGGCTTACAACTTGTATGATCCGGCTTAAGTGGTCAATATACACATTGAAACTTTCACCAAATTCATTGTAAGAACATCCCCACATTATCAATTTTTCGATATTTGTTCCAAATTGATGTTGCAAATTGAAACCTTCCATATATTAGAAGGGACTACGCTACATAAATCTGTAGTTTTTCGCATGAAATACTCGTAGTATACATAGATTATGCAGCTGGTAATGATATCTCTTTATTTTAAATGTGGAATATTAATCAATATCATATCATACTTTGATATTTTTCCGAATTATTTAACATGTAGGATACTAGAATACGCTTGAAAATATATATTTTAAATTTTTAACTTCTTTTATACACCATTAGTATCATAACTTATGGTCTATTTAAAGATACTTTCATTAGACTTGTTTGTTACTTTTAAATCTAAAGATTTGATTCACGATAGTTAATGTCACGTTCGCCACCTTGCGCGACCGGTAAAAATTAAAATATTAATAATATTTTTACTTTATTGAACCATAAAACAAGTAGAAAAATTTATAGCGTGTCGATCGAAGAATTATAAATAATATTAAAACAAATTAAGGAAAATGTAAAATTTCGCATATTTATGTAAAATTTAAGTACGGTGCCCGAAGCGAAAATTTCAATTTCAATTTAAACAAAAAATTACATCGTTTTTTCTTATTGAAGGAGGAAGACACATTTGTTGCGCTATATGTATGTAAATGTATGGATATTATTATTTTACTTCTTATTATTATACAATTCGATTTTTAAATTTAATTTTGTACATTTGTTATCCTGATGAAAAAGCCATTGGCTTTAAAACATGTTGAATTTTTTTAATAAAAAAGTGATGTATACAAAGTTAATTTCTATACATTACAATTATTATTTTAAACTGAAAATTAAAAAAATTCGAGATCTTAGTCAATATTCCCGATATCAGCTATTTAATCAAGATGCAACGTTTTTATGACACAATATGCTGCGTCTTAATACAATTGCTTTAATGTAATTTTAATTATTTAGTTGAAAAAACATTTTCATTATTATTATTTATTGAAATATAAAATTTATGAACTATGTAAAAAGGTTTAAAAATCACGCAGAAAAATTAATAAGTTTTCAAAACACAAAGTTTTCAGCACATACCTAACTTAAAACATAAATTGTAACAATATCAACTGAACGATTGAAAATAATTTATTTCAATTGAAGATAATCGTATAATTTGTTATATTATTGGAAAAAAACATGTTTAAGGCTTTATATGACCGAATGGCCATAACGGCAACATTCTTTATTTCTAACTCCTTTTTTATGGACCAGTTCATATTATCAATAATATTTTTATGTGTATGTATGTCACCATGACTTTACATCCTGTACGTGGACAATTGTGTGAATGAACTGAAGGAAATAGAAGTAGGAGCGAAAATGGACTGATTCACCATATCCTGCCTGCTGTACGCCGATGATGCAGTATTAGTGACTAACAGTGAAACTGAACTGCAGTGCCTGGTATCCATGATGTCCGATGTATGCATGCAGAGTGAACTTCTGATGAATGTCAGCAAATCGAAAGTGATGGTATTTGAGAGAGACGAAAGAGTAACTAAGTGAGATGTAATTGTAAACAACGAATGCTTAGAACAGGTGAACGAGTTTGTGTATTTGGGAAGTATATTTAGTAGAGACGGCAAGACTGAGAACGATATCGAACGGAGAGTGACTGTGGGCAACAAAGTAAATGGTGTTTTAAATAAAATGATGGCCTAAAAGAATCTGTCAAAGGAAGCAAGACTAGCGATATATGATGGAGTTCTAGTGCCAACTCCGGTGTATGGAAGTCAAACCTGGAATTGGCAAAAAAGGAATGAAAGTAAATTGAATGCGGTGGAAATTCGGTCACTTATATGCTTGTTTTGAAAATCTTTCGTCGGTAGAGTGAGGAATGAACAAATAAGAAGTTAATGTAATGCTGGCTGTAGTGTGGTAGATAGAATAAAGAAAGGAGCTCTGAGATGGTTTGGTCATGCAGAACGTAAGAGTGAGGAAAGGATGGTTAAGAAAATATATGGGGCGAGTGTTGAAGGCAACAGGAAAAGTGGGCGTCCGCAAAAGACCTGGCACGATCAGATACTACAAGTATTAAAGACTGGCCCTGTTAAAAGCCTCAACAACCGTAGAATGTGTATGATGTTTTAATGTAGCCGAGGCAAAAAAAGTGTGTCAAGATAGAACAATATGGCGTTCTATTCTCTTTGCAACCCCTGCGGAGAAACGGCGTGATGTTTAGTTAGTTGGCTAGTTAGTTATGTTCTGAGACTACAATTACTGAATTTTGTTCCTCAGAGGGATAATTATTAATTAAGATTAATTATAGAAGCCTCACAGAGCCGAAGATATTTTATGGGAAACATATATGGAAATCTTTGTAGTGGCATGTATGGAAATTATTTTCCTACCAAACCAGTCAAATTTCTTAGCTTAATTGAAAACTGCTAACGTTGGATGATTTGTCAAATTAAAAGAAAGGAATTGCTTGAATGCCACAATTTGAGTTCTTCGCATAATTGATTAAGTGGATATATTGATTTTCAATATTCGATCGAAGAATTCTTAGAGTTGGAAATAATACAGCGGTGTAAACCTTGTCAGCCGCCCTTTTATCGGATGTCAGAGCGCCGCTACATTAGAAAAACTTCAAAATAAATTCCTAACCCGAGTGAAGTATCCAAAGGAGAATTATTTTACCTTAAGCACACAAGTCTACCTGAGCAAATGTTTGAACACATAATCAAGCAGGTAGTGAAATATCTTTGTTTGCTCAGTAAAAAATAATAACGCTGTGTGTTTTTAAAGAAAAGTAAGAAAACTGGAAAATGTCGTTAGCGGAACGGAGAGGAAATAATTTAAGTTAAGAACGAAAATGAAATTATTTTCTTGAAATATGAAGATTTTATTATACCAGGGCTTACTCATTTCAAAGTGGATTAAAATAATTGCTTTTTAGGTAAACTGTATTACAATAAGCCGTTATATATAATATAATTAATAAAATAAACTTAGTTTTCACCACTTTTTTATCTTGAAAATGTCAACATGTTTCAAGGCCTATGGCCCCTTCGTCGGGATACAATTGAAAAATATGTTATATATAAAATAATGAATAGGATAACATGAACGAATGTAGACTGAAAGCGGTAGAGATGAGATCACCTAGACAAATGTGTCGCAAATCCATTTCAGATAGAGTTAAGATATTAGGATGAGATGTTAGGAAAGAATGTAAAGCTGTTTTTTTTTTTAATTTTTATTTATTGTTTCACAAAAACACCGTAACAAGTCATTAGTGACCCTAATAGATGGTCAGAGTGACATCAGAGTGATCTTGGCGTAGTGGATAGAATGAAAAAGAGTCGCATGGTTTGGGCATGTTGAGCGATTGAGGGAGGAAAGAATGGTATGAAAATTTATGACGCGAGTGTTGGCAACGCAAATTTATGACGCAACTAGAAAGGGAAGACACCGCAGAAGACGTGGCATGACTATATTAACCAGGTACGGGAGGATGGTGGACGAGCATGTATGAATGTGGATGTTGCGAGAGTTGTGTGTTAGGAAAGAGGAATGTAATGTTCTATCCTCTCTATCTATCTCCGCGAGGTAACAGCGTGATGGTAAGTATGATAACATGAAATATTAACGCTACACGTAAATTACATACGTGCAATAACCAGGTCACCAGTGTCGCCACACGGAAACACAAAAAATATTTTTAAAATGATACGTGGCTTTGAATCGGTAAAATTTTTAGGATGATAAATATGAACGGGATGAAATAAAACATTATTCGAATCAGGCTGTTCATTAATACGTCAAAATATTCTCGCTTAATATTTTGTATTCTTTGAAGTCAATATTATGCAATAATATCGTGCTATCTAATACGAAACTGCTTAACTAAACTTAAACTATGCAAGAATATTTTGATACAAATGCAACATATATTGAGTAGGAGTATACAGGTATGCTGCTGGAGTTTATGGTAACATCAAAATCGTATCCCGTTAATATTAAAGTAACGGATCCCGTAATACATCATCACATCTGATATAAATCCCATTTTGGAAACGCAGGTTTGAATCTCAGGCTGGCGGCTTTTTTAATTTTGAATTATTTAGTTCATTTTCACTACTGATTTAAATAAATTTAAATAAAATAATTTGCTTAGTACTTTTTTGCATAAATTGTTTACGTATTGTAACGATATTGGCCTATTCAAATAGACATTTCTGAAAAATTATACGAAAATATCTATCTGCTAAAGTTTATAGTAAAGAGAAGCTTCACAAACCGTTAAATACTCTATAATTAAATATCTGCCGGATAAGTAGGTGCGGGCGAGCGTTATTATTTCTGCACGCGGGCGTGTAAAGCGGGCTTTATGTTATATGATTCTGATGAACCGAGCCAATCAGGAACGGTTGTCCGCGGAACGAATTCGGCCAATCAGAGGCTTTCGGAGAGTTAGACTTTACCTTTACACGTCGGTTGGAGTCAAAAATGGCGAGAAATATAGACTATATAAGCCATACAAATTCGAGGATCTCGGCTTCTCTCTTCAGCATCAACGTCGGCCGGAGGCTCTTGTGGAGAGAGGACCGAAATACCATCAGGGAGTCACAGAGGCAGCAACACTCGACGATACAGCTAAGCATTTTCAATATTATTTATTTCTATTGCCTTTTTCGTGTATTCAATTTAGAACTTTCTGGATCGTAACAATTATTGATACATGTTGTGGATTGTTTTGTTACGTATTTTGGGCCTAGGGATAATTATTACTATACGCGCTTCGGATTTAATGTACAAGAAATCGTAATATTGCGACTGTGATAATTCCAGCGGGGGAATTATTGCATAACGCTTATGAAATATATAATTCTGTCGCTGTTCATATGAAAAATCATTTAAATTTGATATTCATATATTACCAAAGATATAAAGGCTTTAAAATGGAATACTTTACTGACGAAGGGTGTTTCGTGTTTGTTTGTGGGATTTAAAATTCAGAATAATTATGTATATTCAATGTCGCGAGGTTCGGAATGTACGAGAGATTCTTCAGGGCGGATGTATCCTTATGCAAAAGAATGCTTTGTTATCTATACTGGCGATTGAATACACGGATTTCTATATGATTTGTGTTATCTTGGGGATAATTCGGAGTATTTATGTGTTTTGATATCACGATTGTAAGCGTGATATAGGTTCAAATCGTACGAGGAATTTCCTACAAACAATATATTTTAAAAATGCATCTGGATATTATATTTATTTTATTAAAACATGAATGTGTGGTTTATTTGAACTCGTTACATGTTTGTATTGCGTAACATTAGGCAATCGTTGAAAACACGATTTGTTCCTATCAAGTTCTTATAAAGACGTGTTTCGAATTGTATATATATTCCTTAATTGCGATAGTTATTCATATGACATTGTTTTATTCATTCAATATTAGATATTTGAAATGTTTTTTTACAACATATTCCATTATTGTGGGTCGTTTACGATTAGATCAGATCAACCTTCGGTCTTCCGTAGCCGTGATAGTTTTTCATATGACATTGTTTTATTCATTCAATATTAGATATTTGAAATGTTTTCTACAACATTTTTCACTATTGTGGGCAGTTCGCGGTGTGTTCAGGGGTGGTTAACCTTCGGCCTTTCGTAATCGCGATAGTTATTCATATGGCATTGTTTTATTCATTCAATATTAGATATTTGAAATGTTTTCTACAACATTTTCCATTATTGTGGGCAGTTCGCGGTCTGTTCAGGGGTAGTTAACCTTCGGTCTTCCGTGATCACGTTATTCACTTATATGACTGATTGTTTTGTTTTGTTCGTTTAATATAAGTAATATCATATATTTTTATGAGTTGCCGTAATTATCTATCTATATGATTTTATTATTGAGAGTGATGCAACGAATACTACTCCCACGAAAACGAATATCAGGCCTACTATTCGGTGAATATGAATGCGAATATTTCCACCAAGGTGGGGGAGAACGCAAGCATACTTGTAATTGTATTGTTTATGTCTGCTTGTGATATCACTGTACGGCGTAGATGAACTAGTTTGAAAGGGCTTATGTTCTGCATGTGCTTGGCGTAGAGGGAATAGTTTTCTTGTTTCTAGGAACTAATACAGTTTTACAGGTGCTGATATTGAAATATATATATACAAGGAAAACACTATTTTGGGAATCACTAACTGGATGACAGATATTGCAGCACACATACACACAAGGAGGACGTTATGTTAAATACATGACTGGAAAGTTGTTATTGGAAAACACAGGCGCTACTAGAGGATATGGGACAGCAGAGAACTTCAACTTCTGTCAGTTAAGGACCTTTTACTATTACTATTCTTTCATAACCGTGGATGAACTAGATTGAAGGGGTTTATGTTCTGTATGTGCTCGGCGTAGAGGGAATAGTTTTCTTGTTTCTAGGATCTAATACAGTTTTACAGGCGCTGATATTGAAATGTATATACAAGGGAAGTGAAGGGCTACACAGGCGCTGGTAATTGCTCAATTTTGGAGAGGACCCGTTATATTACTTCGGTTCAGGATGCCATCTCAGAAGCAGACCAACTACAGAAATAAGATAAGAACCTTTAATATTATTTATTATTTATTTTTCTTATGTGTATCAAATGGAATGTTCTTGCTATATAATTTGTCATTGTCACATGGTCACTATTCATTTCATTACGTGGGTTCAGAGTTCGACGGCAACGGACGCGGTAACTAGTTGGTACTTGTCGGGGCGTGACGTCGGAATTATTTCTTAATTATCTTTAGGATAGAAGCGAGGTCATTGTACGTGCATTCTGCATTTCAAACGTTTTACTAACATATATAAATACATATTATTGCGTTTTACAAATTGAATATGATCGCGGGAAATAGGCATTCCGTCCGGTTATGCAATGTTAACTTCCAACGTAGCATAATGAGATCTTATTACCGGTGCTAGACTCTCGAGGTTAGTCACGTGATTGTTGTATAAATGGAATAGTGAAGGGGATTGAAGAATGAGATACACTCGCGATACAGATAGTTGTATGTAACTGGGATCAAATGACGGGGTGCGTGTTCTCGGTCCAGGGGATGAACGGGACTGCGGGGACACTCTGGGTGGGTCTAAGTAGAATTGCGCAAAGCCTCCACACAGTTAAAATGTGTTCAGTCAAGCAAAGGTGAAGCATTTCGAATCGGACCAGAGCGTCGTGCCTCAAACACAGCCGGAGGGAAGAAGCCCCTACGTTCTTTCACTCCCTTGGCCCGACGAGCTCGAATTCCGGATATGAATGTTCATGAATGTCAGCTAAAAGACTCAGGTAGCCGTACCTCAATCGAAACCTTCGTTCGGGACCTCATCAACGTACGAGACAGGGCGTTCCGCATGGACGAGCAACTATGAGAAGCAAATGAAGGGGATTGAAGAAAGAGATACACTCGCGATACAGATAGTTGTATGTAACTGGGATCAAATGACGGGGTGCGTGTTCTCGGTCCAGGGGATGAACGGGACTGCGGGGACACTCTGGGTGGGTCTAAGTAGAATTGCGCAAAGCCTCCACACAGTTAAAATGTGTTCAGTCAAGCAAAGGTGAAGCATTTCGAATCGGACCAGAGCGTCGTGCCTCAAACACAGCCGGAGGGAAGAAGCCCCTACGTTCTTTCACTCCCTTGGCCCGACGAGCTCGAATTCCGGATATGAATGTTCATGAATGTCAGCTATAAGACTCAGGTAGCCGTACCTCAATCAAAACCTTCGTTTGAGACCTCATCAACGTACGAGTCAGGGCGTTCCGCATGGACGAGCGACTATGAGAAGCAGGAAGCAATTTAATAATCCATACACTGCGCGAGGACATTACTAACACCATCATACTCATCATTCACCACCTTTTCTAACTTGCTGTATATAGAGACCTTCGGGGTTCTCCTTTCCCGGCCAGCGAGAAACATATCAGGAATTACACAATCAAATGTAATAATCATGCTGTTTTACCATCATTTAATACCTCTAGTCAATAAGACTACACCGTGGGATCAATCACATCAACTATAATTGGCGATGCTAACATGGCTCTGACTGACGCGCTCAAGGACGAGTCTTTTCCAGTCACCCAGTTAGTTCATTCAGCCCTTTAATCAGCAGTAAACATCATAATAATCCGGCTCATGTAGCCGCAACGTGGGATCCTCATCATTATACACCAGTCAATTTGACTGCCCCGCGGGATAATATACAAACCTTAATATCAGACGCGGGATTTCTTCCTGATATGTTTGTCGCCGGGAAGCGAGGACTTCGGGGATTCCAGCAGGAGCAATAGAGTCTCGGCTTGATCTTGGTCTGCAGCTTAGTGTGGGAGGTTATGTCTAAACAGGAGTTAACCACCGGATGCGGCGATGCTCTGGGGCCGCATCCCCCTCCCCCCTACAGGGGGGGGGGGCATCTAGAATCCACGTTTGAACAGAAGTGGTTAGACACTTCTTAAATTTCACTTACAAAACTGTATCTTCCATTCCCTTAGAATCTCGGGCTGTGATAATGTCAGACAAAGCTTGCCCTGAGCCTCTGTTGCGCCTAGTTGTGAATATAAATATGTTTGTCTTCCTCTACTATGTACTATGAACAGATTGAGCAGATCGGACAACGTGGGACGCGCTAT
Source organism: Agrypnia vestita (assembly GCA_016648135.1). Taxonomy (NCBI): domain Eukaryota; kingdom Metazoa; phylum Arthropoda; class Insecta; order Trichoptera; family Phryganeidae; genus Agrypnia; species Agrypnia vestita. Next base: position 58,014 of record JADDOH010000710.1, on the reverse strand, counting down.
TGGTAGGTTTCTTACTTGTGTTTTTGAATATAACGTATGCTATTATATCTTGTAAATCTGTCATAAATGGGTGCCGCATGTGGTTGTGCTGACACTGTTCTAAGCTGCTATTATGAGATGTTGATAATCAAAGCGGGCGGAATCTTTAGCGTATGCCGTTAACTTGGCAACGATTGTATTGTTTTATATTACAGTATTTTAACCCCGGTGGTATTATAGTTATGGCGGTACAATGTAGGGGAGTTTTGCTACTAGCGTTTATTCCTCGGCTACGCCGCATATAATTGGCTTTTAGGCCGACTCCGGACGTGGACGATATCGGCTATCTCTCATATAGGCGAAACTGTAGAATTCTAGAGCGGTTTCTAGAAGGACGAGTACGGATTAGTTACGTGCGTTTGTTATTTCCATAGTTAGGTAAGAATTCGTTCTATATTAGTCTAGTCGCGTTAATAAGAATACGAATCTCACCACATATCAAAAGAATTTTGGATAGCTACGGACACAACGGAGGAGGAATTTTCCTAACCACTAGATAGATCACGACTGGCCAATTTTGAAAATATAAATTCTTAACAAAAAAAAAAAATATTAGCTTTCATGTAAATATACTTCCGAAGTTCTAAGATCGACTTAAGTTTTCATCTAGTAGCTTAAAGCATATAGTGTGTGCTTAAAAGTCCCAAAAGCCGTAATAAAGCTCAATTCGGTAGCTTAAAGTCTCAAGCTTTGGGCTTTTCGTAAAACTTATATTATTAAACTTTATAGTTAGGTATTTAGCTTAGGTGTACAGGTAGGGTACGTTACAGTATGTTATGTACGCATTTAGGTTTGGAGAAAAGCATTTGTGAAATTCGCCAATCTAAGAGTAGAAAATAAACAAAATCAGATATTTTTATTGAAACGTCGCCTCTGCGCACGGTTTAGCCGAGACATAAACCGATTAATCCCGAAAATACGTTGAGCAGGATACAAACTACCATTATTTACTTTATATTCTCTGCCTTATGTTTTGAAATATTATTGTTTATCTATTTACTGACGGTATTAAAAGAGAAAAGTTTCTACAGTTTCATAAAATATATCATCTGTCATGACATGCCAACATTGGAAAAAATTCGATGCAACAGGTATTACGAACGTCTTTCATTTCAACGTTTGAAATGAAACACTTCCGAGGCCAATAATGGCAGTTGCAGCCGAGCGTGGCCAGGTAGGAACTGTCGAAGCGATAGCCGAAGCTAATGGCTTCTAAGATTATTTTCAGTTCGTACCTATCCTAGAAATTCATAACTGCATCTGAATTGGATTTTTACGTGGTTTACTCGTCTTTAGACTTAGAGATTCAAAGTTCGATTCGGCCAGTAGTTATCCCGGTCAATCTTATTTTTGCGGTTTGAAATTATTTTGGGTCATTTCCTGGATACTCATATTTTCACATGTATCTAGATTTCTTGCTTTATTTATACAATTTGTGTTATGCACTATTGATTATTTTAAAGTTACTTATCCACTCACTTGCTCCCATCTAAAATACTGATTTTTCGCGGAGATTCCTTAAAGTAGTATGTCCAAAAAAGCGCGTAAAAAATCTTTTACGTATTTAAAAGATTTGAAAAAAAGTGATATACAATATACAAAAAAAATGTTCATCTTGTCTGTTTATATATCAATGACAATCAATTATTACCAACCTTTGTCATTTACACAGAAAATAATTTAGTTATAGTAAATTCTTGATTATACATTCAAGCCTCACGCGGGTGGCCGTTTTTGGACAATCCTGACGAAGTTTTTTTTAAATACGGGAGTGGTTATAATACTTTTATCAAATTCGAGATCTTTCTAATTGTTTTGTTTATCTTCCTTTTACTGTAAATAATGCTTCGAGTTCAGATATCAATAAGAAGTCATAGACTTATAGATACACTTAAGTTGTTTAATTAAAATTAATAATTATGTTCAACCACAAAATTAACGCTATAAACACCGAAAATATTAATTTATATTGCTTAGTAAATTAATTTTTCGTACTCAATGTAATATTCTTAAAATTTGTAGGATACGGTGGGCAGCTACATCGCTGTTAAACACAGATAATGAGCTTTGTAAGAGATTTGATAACTGTTGTTTGTAACCTTTTTGTTCTGTGAAATATAAAATATATAATGTTCAATATAATAATTCTATGTATGGAAAGCTAATAGTCAGCACCCATTGGTAGTGCGGGACTTCACTCCCTAGCGCTAAACAATACGCCCAACGGACAGGTGAGTGACGCCTGCCGCCCGCCCGATTGCTCGCTTCCCCTTTCACTTTTATAGAAAGCGCACTCTAGTGATAAAATACGAGTGTAATATTATGTCTACAATTTTATAGAAAATATTATTAAATAACGCAAAACCCCATATATGTACATATATCGGATGCAATGCAGTCGCGCAGGAAATAAATAGAGCTGGAACTATGAACCACTAAAAATAATTTTAATAAAAATTGGAGGAATAAAGTAGGACAAAATCTGCTGAATTGATTAGAGCGATTCCCCGCATTGAAAGTTCCGGATTTATATCAAATATTTTTTCGATGCATCCTTCTATTCATTTTAAAATATCATCGTTTTAATAAAAATTATTTTAAAATATAATTAAATTAAAATAAATGGTTTGGAAATATTTATTTTAAATAAATTTTATAAAAAAATATTTTTTATATTGTCACAGGATCGTAGCGGTGGGCGACAAATCAAACACTTGGAATTGAATTAAAGTTTTATTTACTAACTAAAATCACTGGATATGAATTTAATTGGAGCTTCTTCGTAATTAATGAATAAATGTTATTCGATAAAATCTTGCACTAGTCACACGAGAATTTTCAACTTTTACCTAGAAATTTGGTTAATGTCGTTTGTGTCGAGTCATTTGTACAGACTCGTAACGACGATCAAAATGATCTATCAAATTTTCGTTTAAAAAAATTAATAATTATGGTATAATTTTGGATTTTTAGAAATTTTTAATGGTTTTTTCATACAACTGAGTAAGTTGTATGAAAATATTTCTTCGCACCAGATGCGTCACGAAAACTGATAAAATAATAATTTTTAATTTTCCGAAATTTTTTATCCCTTTCATAGCGTCGCCCGACTCGAGCCCAATGCATAGGTTAATCACCAAACCTGTTTCCACTAGTAAATGAGAAAGAGAGTATAATAAAAACTTGGTTTTTATGCGTTAGTTTTTTAGCTGTGAATTCGAATGAAATTACGGACGTTACTCGATGTTACGGATAGACAAACAGACAGACAGACAACGAAATAATTATAATTGGGATAATATGAGAATAAAAAGATACATTTTTGTCGAGTAAAAAAAAACTTTTTTAATTTATTGCTAGATATCTTCCTTTTCATTATAACTCAACACGTCTTTAAGATCGGTCCGAGGTATGTAGTGCATGCTTAAAAACCGATCGTTACTAAAATTGATCAGACTTTAAAGTTTTTTATCTCAGAAAGTATACGGCGCAGGTGGATGTTAATTGATGGATTTTCGTTTCGGTTACGTAAACGTCACTAATTAGCACTTTCACCAATTTCGGGACGCCGTGATTTGTATATCATCTGACTTGAACAAAACAAGGAGAAAGCCGCTTACAAGTCTCTCGGTACTTACGTTAAAGTGGACTGGACAAAGACTGGATGATTGGCAAAGTTTCTAAGTGTCTGCGCGCTGTCGGCGGACATGCACGAAGCCACCCGAACCGGCATACCGCGAGAACACTAATAAATCTAACTTGTTACCTGACGCATATAAAAAATATAATATAGATACTATTAACTCAAATTGTGTGGCAAATAAAAGTGTTTATCTAAAAAATTTTTTGATTACTTAAGTCGTTTGTGGTAGAGTGGTGTATGAGGAGTGCGTAGTGATAGTGTGAAAGAGATGAATGCATGCGGTAGGAAGCGGGGGAAACGGGCGACGCCATTCGGGCACTGACGGTCGCACGCAGAGGATTGTTTATAAATAAAGTGATAATTACTGAACAAGATCGGGTATTCAATTTCTTCCTTATTTCAAAGAAAACTTATCATACTCAGGAGGTGATTATACCACATCGTTCAAGACACAATTTGTCGATCGTGACAGGACTCTGCAATATTCGAATAACAAACCAAAACAATTTTTGAATAAGTAAAATGTGGGTATAGACTTGGGTCAAGCCACGCCGATGAATACAATATATACCGTAGCCTAGCTATTCAGATAAGTGCATAATCCTATTTATAATACGAACAGGACAGTTTTTGTGAAAATTCTCTTTTTCAACGATTTTACTCAATAAATCGTCGGTCGGGTGAAAGAAAATACATCTTAAATTCTTAAATGTATTTGATTTGAAGTCATTAAATTCCTAAATCAAAGATGAGAATAAAGCAGTATCAAAGGAACAAAGGCTACGAGAGAATTCACCGTGCAATATTCAACTTTAATTGCTTTGAGATTCAACAATATTTCCGACATTCAATTTGTGTCCGCCGTGGGGATTGTGAAATAAAAATATATCGATGGAAAGAATACCTTTGAGCTCTTTAGCCGTTCAGCGAGCGAAGAATATTATTATTATTCAAATAAATATTAAAATAACGTCACAAAGGAGAATGAAAATTACCTGAGATGTTTTATTTATTGTAATGAATATTTTAGTGGTGTATTTTTTTACAACTATGAGACGAGAATAATAAAGAGAAATTAATTTTGTTTAATTATTTCTCGCAGCAAGTCTACTGAAAGCTCGGGGATGAGAGCTTTGGTGATGCCTTCCATCGCCGGTGTAGAGGGCTACCGCCACCTGCTGAGTGGAGCATCCAGTGAATGGCGACCATCCGCTTACGCCATCCGGTTGGCATTATTTTATCTACATTATGATGCCACATGGCATGAAAAATATCACAAATGTCGTTTACTTATAAATTTTATTACTTATAAAAAAAAAATAACCATTACAAATCTTTTAAAAACACAGTTTTCATTAAAAATTATTTATGGGCGAGGTATCGGCTTCATCTTGTTTACAATTTGATTACGCTGGGCGTAATCAAAAAATTAACTCACCGAATGATGACGAATTCAACTAAACCTCGAAAAAACATACGGTTCGTATAAAATATCCGTAAAAATATACAGTTAAATATGTCTAACGACCGTAATAACAACCTTAACTCTTTAGTCACCGAAACTCGTCAATGAATACGCTGGATGAAATCAATACCATTTCTGACGTAGTTCTTGTAAATTCTCAAATTATTATCTGAATGCTCCCAATGGGCATGAGGCATTTCCTTTTCTTTTTTTTCTCTGCTCTGACAACGTCAACAGTTATTCGTAGACAAATTGAATAGTCTATGCTAAAGTTACGGAAGATATTCGGGACAGAATGTCATCCGGAAGAAATGAGTGGCAATGAACAACTACACAAGAATTAATATGTTGAAGCCCCCGAACATAACGACGTGTATCTAAATAAATACTCGCATCTTACCCCTTCACGAAGGAACGCCGTAATTCATAAACTTTACGATTCGAGCAAAACAAACTTTCAGCGATTCGTACATCACTATTCCGTTTCTCTCTCCGGAGACAAATAAAATTTGATATCTTTAGTGTGTGATAAAAGTTTGTGAGATTTAAAATACAAAGTTCTTGAAATAAAAATAGTGGTGAGTTTTCATGAACATGGCTTTTACAATAGTTACAAACGGCCAAAAATGTTGATTTTCGTGATTGATGAGTTTTACGTAGTTCATATAGAAATATTCAGTCATGAATTGGCCCTGCGAAACGTTCGATAAGGCTCGATTGTCGATTACAACGTAACTCCTAGCAGGTACAGGTTACTAGGTACTTCGTACTGTAGTAGCAATATTATAGTAATCGATTATTTGAACTTAAAGTAATTAGCAGCCTGATTGTGTGACATAAAAGTGTCATGTGATAGGAATATTATGTAAACATATTTATTAAATACAATATATATATATTTTGTTTGTTTAATTTCTATACTTTTTTATAAATACAATTTTAATTTTTAGCGTAACTCTTTTTATTGAAATAATATTGTAGTTGCGATTGTTTTATGAATTTTGTAGTTTTAATTATTTAAAAGACTTAACAGTTAACTTATAAACTGACTTAAAAAGTTAACTTATTAACTGACTAATATTTTTTAAGCTGAAACAACGCTTTTAAGCAAAAACACGATAAACTCCATTGTTATTTGATGATTAAAACCTTAATAATGTTACACTTATTTTTATTTTTTTTTATTTAATAGATACACATTTTTTTTTAATAGAGACGCGAATAGGGAATACGTGTCACATCAATATTCTTACTATTTTTAAACTAAGCAAAACGCTTGTGCTATGAAAAGAGGACTAACTTGCTAGTCTGGAGTGAGGTTCGAACCCGCACACCTTTGGATCATGAGGCGAGTGTCCTAACCACAAGACCAACAAGCTACTTTTACAATGGTATTTCTCTTCTACGTGAGTAATAGAACTCGTGGGTAGGAGAGGAGTATCATTATATGTTAAATATATAAAATAGCAAGTAGTACATACTATGTACCTATAAATATATGAAGAAAAAAACTAATTTGCGATAATCATAATAAAATTATATGAGATAACAGTAAAATAAACTAATAATAGGCAAAAAATTTACAAATGAATATATAGTAAAGAGAAAAATAATGGAAAATTTTAAGCAAAGATAATAACAGTATGCAATATAAATCATATTAAATTTAAAACTATCTAAATAAATAAAAATACTTTTCTTTGTATTAAACCACGATTTATTATTGTGCCAACCGGTTTCACTTAACTTAAGCTTCATCAGGGCAACTAAACAATAAATACAAAGCAGTGCACTTATGTATACTTAATGAGGGAGACAAAATATAAAATTACATAGAAAAAAGAGAGACAGCAATATACGAGTACATATGAAAGAGACAATATAAAATTACACAATAATGACAAAATATAAAGAGATAAACATGTGGATTAGAGAGAAACAAATTACAAACAAGTGAAATAACAATATACCAGTACTTATGAAAGAGAACATAATTTTAAAATTACACGATAATAAAAGATAGACAGACAAGCATATGGACTAGAAAGAGCTAAATTACAACAAAAGATTGAACGCCAGGGGAAAAAGGAAAGGAAAGGGAAATGTATATGAGAAATTTATAGGATTTATATGGGGAAAAAATAAACGTAATTGATTATTAAGTATTTCACTATTAGTGTTGAGAAATATTCTAAAGAATTATACAATGAAATGTATACACAATGAAGTAATAAGTAACCAGTTTTTATTTTATCAGATCATCATGTGTACGATGATATTGATTTATTTACACCACAATTACAGCAATTAAAATAAAAATTTATTATGCAGCTACTCCCATAATACTTATATTGCGTAGATATATTTCCAACATTGTAATATATTATTAATTTCACACAGATTTTAATCCCCATTTAATCTTCCCTTGCCCTTTCTCTCCACGTAATCTTAACTTATTTTTAGCACTTGCTTCTTACTTTTTAAATTCGTCCTTTCTCTTTTTACTCCCTTTATATTAGCTCGTGGCATCTGCGTGTCTTCTTATCTTCTTGTCTGACGAAAAATTTTTTTTTTTTTTTTACTTTTAAACTCATTTTAAACTCCTTTCCCATGATCCAATCGAGCTGAAACTTTGCAATTTTTTTTTTTTTTTTTTTACTTTTAAACTCATTTTAAACTCCTTTCCCATGATCCAATCGAGCTGAAACTTTGCAAGCAGACTCGTGGCGACGATCAAGAAGATCTATCAAATTTTCGTTAAAAAAATTTAATAAATTGTTGGATTTTTCAAATTTTGAATGGTTTTTTCATACAACTTATTAAGTTGTATGAAAATATTTCGCCGCGTCTGGTAGACGCGAAACCTGATTATACTATAATTTTGGATTTTCGGAATTTTTTTATTACTACCTTTTGTAGCGACACCCGACCGAAACCCAACGCGTAGGTTAAGCGAAAAAAAATGTTGCAACTAGTAAATGAGAAAGGGAGTATACTAAAAACTTGGTTTTTATGGATTACTTTTTATATTATCATTTTCTCTAGTCTGTAGTAATCTAGAAGAATCATATTTATGTCTTAATTTTTGTATGGTTTTTATACTTTTTTAACTTATTAGTAAACTGTTTAATCCCCCAAATAAAATTCAACGTAGGTATAACCTACATATTAATTTTATAATAAAATAAACTAAAAGTACCTAGTGACAGTATGTGAACAAGACGGTATTGAGTTCAATTTTTGTAGCCACAACTACTACAGGATAAGCTTGGTATATTAAGTTATATTAATGCACCATTCTCTCTTCAACCATCGCGGAGAAGCTGCAATATTTACGAAATGCAATTTCAGCAGCTGTCGGTGGGCGTTATTGTAACGCACTTATTATGAAGTGCATCCAATATCTCGGATGCATACAGGGAGGTGCAGTATGCGCTGAAAAGCGAACAAAATTTTAAATTTACCGTCTTTATATTATAATATATTTATTTTTGTAATACAGTGGAAACTTGTCAACCGAGGTAGGATCAGCGGTACACAATGGAGTTCTGGAATTTACACAAAAGCAAAGTCTAGAGCTGGTAGAAGAGGAGCGAATAACAATAATAGAAAAGGAAGATTACTGTGACGCGGTTGGAATTCATAACAAATAACATTAACGTCAGTCAAATAATGTAACAATATAAAATAGCCCAACCCTGCCGAACGGCTGGTGCACTACCCCAACGCATCATGGAAATGTATAAAAGGAACGAATTGCTGTATGCAGTACCACCCAATGTTTTAACGGGTCAACACGTCTCTTCAGAAGCCAAAGGGTTCTCCTGCTGAAGAAAGTCGACTCACCTGTACTGCATCCCGACTGCTGCCTTGGGCAAAGAATAGCTGTAGATTATAGGTGGTCAAAATTTCCCCGCTGGTGGTCGTGGTGGGTGCCTTGCCCAGGCAGTGAGCCATCCGGCTGCAGACCTTAGTTCCTGCGGGCCAACTCCCCCGTGACGTGAGTCACTGTTCCGAATACCGCCTGAATTGTTGCATTACACATTCATTTGTTTTATATTTAAACACAGGTGGTGCCCGAGTTTGTGTTTATCTGGTGCTGCATACCCTATAATGATTTTAGAAGTAATTGGGAAAAAGATTATATTATAAGTGCCAACATTAATGAGACTATTGTTGTATTATAAACTTAATCAAAGGTGCTTAACTGAGCTTTGTTATTGGATTGATAAAAATATGTGTGGCTGTTATATATGTAATTAATGTGTTTTTTTACACCCTATATTGATCCGTATCAAATGAATACAGCGGCAATGAGATCATAGAGGGGTTTGTGCGGCAAATTCATTTAGAATAGTGTAAATAATTAACAAATTAGGTTCCACTCTAGTGGAACCTAATTTCTAAGCTTAAAAAATCGACGCGTTTGTAAGAGAAGATGCAAGAGGCGAAAAATGTGTGTCAGAAAAAATAGATTGGCGCTCCATAGTTTGGTCTCTCTGTCTGTGTCCGTGGAGAAACAGAGTGACGGTATGTTATTTGTAATTATTTTTAAAATGTCTATATTATTTATATTAATATTAGTTTCCCAAAAGCACTAAAATTTGTTAACTTGATTATAGTATGCATTGATATGAAATAGTAACAGCTTACCTGAAGTGAGCAACTGAAGATTCTGAAGACCATACTGGTTAATGTGAGAGGATCACAGACAGTAATTTCAGGAAAGATAATATAATAGAAACGAATAATTAGACTATATTTTTTTTCATTTAATTACAGGATTGGTTGAAATGAAATGTTCGGAATGGAAAATTAATGCTGCTAATTAGCGAGAGCACAGCGGTAAAGAAATGCTCGCTTAGCCTGCGCGTTGGCTTCGTTCCTGGGTTGTCGGTATGCGCCAGCATTTCTCAGTGCTTGGCTTTGGTTGGCGTTAGCTTAGCTTTCGTTACTCGGGACGAGTCTTATCTTTCTGTATGTTTTGGTCGTGGGATCTGACACTTATCCCAAAATAGTGATCGAAGATTCGGTTCGTTGGTTAGTCCTATTTTAATTGCTTTGCTTAGTTTTAAAAAAGTGATAATATTGATGTGAAATAAATTCCATTAACACTTTTTTATTTAAAAAAATATAATATAAAGCATGTGTCTGGTATTTGAAACAGATCCCCACTAGGAGGCAGAAATATTATATTCGTACCAACTGGCAAATATTTGTGATATCTGGAATATTTTTTTTTTGTAATTTTGGGGTTATAAATAGGAGAAAAGAGAATTATATTTAATACGATACAACTTTTTACCAATATAGAAAGAACCCCGAAAACGTATGTACACCGATATAACAAAAGTTCTACCCTCTACCCTATACCCACTACCGACACCCATCAAGTTCTTTATTACCGACTGTCTCTGTAAGCCTAGCTTGCTGCCGTCCAATGTATTATGCAATTGAGGCTCTTCTATTCTCCGCCCCTGGACAGGGAAATCAAAGGGGCTGCATTGATTATTTTTTTATACCTGTGTCAGGGTAACTTGGTGATTAAATGAGGGCCGTTGGGGGCCAATGTCAATTATTCCACCTATTTGCAATATTGAATACAGATATAGAATCGAATAACTCAATATTCTGAAATAGACGAAATTGTACCGCTGCAGTGAGATTCTAAAATTGAGATCAAACTGAGATATTCACCATCACCTCTTAAATAAACAAGTTTTAAAAAATAATTTAAAAGTTAAAAGAAAAAATTAGAGTGCTATTATCTTTCTAATATAACTCATACTTTTTATTTGTATATAAGTAAATGGTTATTTTAAACCATATTACATTTTTATATTGCACTTGTAAATAAAACTTTGTTTTCAAAGATGAAGAAAAACACAAAAAAGCGATTTCGGCATGAATTTTGTGGTCAGCCAAATTCGCCCAATAGTGCCTTATAAATTTATAATGTGCAGCCTATTTTGGTTTTTTGTATTATTTATTTGTAAAAACTGTTTTGATGATCGTTAGCAACTTGGAACAGCTCTTCAACTACGAGACTGCTCCAATTCAAATGTTTTGTAACCGATACAGATTATTTCTATCCCACCGCTGACTCCGTTGGAACTTAAAGTTCAATCAAAATAGAAACTTTCGATTCACTTTCATTAATTATTTGCAGGAGGCGGTATTCGCGTTCACCATTGTTTCCAAATATTCAATTTTATAAGTTTTTAATTTTCGCGATTAAACTTTAGTATATTAGTATAACCATTTGAAATTTTAAATGTAAAAATATTAATGTGTTTAAACCTCCAAAATCCCACTTAAAACTAACTAAATAAGATATGTCAGTATTTAGTAATTATGTTTTCACTTTCTTATTCATTTTTTCATATTATTAAGTACAGAGAAAAATAAATCTCTGTCTAATTAAGGAGTTATTAGTATATATATTATTGTATTAAAATTTGCAATTTATAATATAAGTAGAATTTTTTGAAATAATAATTGTTTGTCATTTCCTTTGGCTTTGATTCAGGTTTCGTGTCTATACACGCGTCAGGTTATTCCATTTTGCAAAAACTATTTAAATTTCTAAAAATTCAAAATTATCTATAATTATTATTTTTTAAAAACAAAAATTTGTTAGATCATTTTTATCGTCACCGCGAGTTTGCCTGCTAACTTTCAGCTCGATTTGATCACGGGAAAAGGGGTTAAAAATCGACCCAAAATTTTTTCGTCAGACAAGCAAGTAAGCAGGCGCTCGAGTCAAAAGAAAGGGAGTAAAAACTACCTACCCATAAAAACCAAGTTTCTTTTTTACTCTCTTTCTTTTAACTCGTAACGTCTATTTGTTTGCTTGTCTGACGAAAAGACTTTGGATCGATTTATTAATCCTTTTTCCGTGATCCAATCGAGCTGAAACTTTGCAACAGACGATGAAAATAATCTTACAAATTGTAGTTTAAAAAAATTAGAATTAGAAATTAGAAATTTTAATGTTTTTTTTCAAATTGAAATCATTACAGAAAAGTTTGCGGCGGCCTGATGACGTCACGGAATATTTAAAATTTGAATTACTTCGTCGGTATAATAGATATTACACTACAAATTTCGAAAATTTATGACAATTGGTTCACAGATGACAGCAAAGTTCGGTTTTTTAGGAAGAAATCAAATAATAATTTATTTCTTTTAGATTTCTGCTACATTACTCAAATCTGAATCAGACGAGTTTAAATCATTTGACGCTGGAAATTATTAAGGTAAGATATTGCTGATAATTGAATCTATCAAAATCTTGATTACATTGACTGACAAATGTTTTTAGAATTTAATCTTCAAAGCAGGAAATGTTTTATCAAAACTCAAAAAAGACATTTTAGAAATAAATTAAATTCCTGTAAGCTTATTGTTATGTTATATGTTTTAATTCGTCTTTATTTGTTAACATTCTCTTTCGCCAAAAGGAATGTAAGAGGATTTAAAACGAAAAGAAAATTCAAATCGAGATAAAGAGATATTTTTAGAGATTTTTGACATAGATATTTTTCTAAACATGTTTCATTTTCAGTCAATCAATTATTTAATTACATGAAGGTAAAATTAATTTACAAAGAAAGGGAGTAAAATAAAAACTTTGTTTTTATGGGAAGGTAGTTTTTTACTTCTTTTCTTTTACTTGCTTGTCTGACGAAAAAACTTTGGGTCGATTTTTAACCCCTTTTCCCGTGATCAAATCGAGCTGAAAGTTTGCAGGCAAACTCGCGGTGACGATAAAAATGATCTAACAAATTTTTGTTTTTAAAAAATAATAATTATAGATAATTTTGAATTTTTAGAAATTTAAATAGTTTTTTCAAAATGGAATAGCCCGACGCATGTATAGTATTGAAACCTGAATCAAAGCGAAAGGAAATATTGTAAAAACTCGGTTTTTATGAGTTAGTTTTTAAATCTATTGATTACAAAAAAGGTTTTTTATGCGCAATCGTATGTATGTTGCAATTATCATTAGCGCGACCAGCATCCAAAGCTTTTTCATTCTTCTTAATTAACCACGGATGTCACTAATGAGGTATCTATTTTTGATTAATGATATCTCTGGGACAAAATCCATGTTTTGAATGTTTTGAAAAAATTGGACAAACTCATAATATTCTTAAAGTTGGATACAATTTGAAGAAAATATGCATTTATATTTTAAAATTGAGCAGTGGAAACTCAATTCGCAAATACTTCAAACGCTAAAGAATTGAGAACACATGATGCACTGTGTTATTTTTGATATATCTCTCCTCTTTAGCCGTATTCTCTACAAAAATTTATCTCTAGACATACAGCGAGTACCTGACCAGTTAACTGTGCACATAAAGTATACAATCCTTGAAACAAATAAAAAGTAATATTTTCTTCCTTTGATATCGGGAATTTCTTCCTTTGAAATGTACGGATCGGGTTTATTCACTGGGTAGTATTTTTCCGTATGCGGTTTGCAGTGGGCCATTTTAAATAACAATGATTAAAAATGGATACACTGCAAATGTATATTTCGGTGAGTTTTTTTCGAAAATGTGGATTTTTATTAACAATTTATATCATAATCTTAATAAAATTTAAGACTAATTAATTTGTTTAGAACGATAACTGAGACAGAATCTTGTTCTTAAAAATAAAAGTAAGAAACTTAACATTATAATAATTAAGAAAATATATGCATCAATCGACAGAATTCGTTTTCAGTGTCTTAGAATCTTTAGTTATTGAATATTTATATGTACGCTGAATATTTTTTCTAACAAGTATAAAGCTGGTATTATGATGATAAAACTATACTACAATAGTTAAGAAATGTTAAATATTTATAAAATTATAATTTTTTAGGATTTTTACGTTTTTTCATGATTTTAATAAAATATTGTATTTACTCCTGCAATTTAGGTCCTTAACCACAATTCAAAAGTTAGTTTTTTTTATATTAAAAATATGGTAATTACTATAAAAAAATAAAAATTTTAAAGTATGAAATACTTGTATCAATAAATGACGCAGTTTTAAAATCAGAAGTGTTGATTTATTGATCAATATATATAAATACTCCGTTAAACTATTGATGATTTCTAAGACTGAAAACGAATTTTTTGCCCACGGCCTTTTGATAAATCCTTATATTTTCTTAATTGTCGTAAATAATGTTCAGTTTTTGGCTTTTTTTGTAAGAACAAAGGTTCTATCTATCGTCCTAAAAAATTTAGAGTTAAGCACATACATTCTCATATAAAACAATAGTAAAAGCCATATTTTCGATAAAAAACGCCGAAATATGCATTTGCAGTGCAACTTCCAGCCTTAATGGCGGATGACGGTAAAATAATTTTAAACTTTTATTCAGCTTTATTTATATTTTAACGTTACATCTTTCTTTTTCCGAGATTTGGATTCTTGTATATCTCTCTTATATTAAAAAAAAACATTAAAAAAATTCTATATTGCATATGTATATACGCATATTATACGCAGTTTATTCGCGACAATTCTCGTTGAGTATGTAGTGTTCATTCTATGAGAATTCCACACTACTGCATTTAGGTACAGTCGTTTTTAAAAATATAACATCTAAATAAAACATAATTAATAATAAATCAAAATTTTCCTTTAATAAACAAATACACTCAAAACAATTAAAATAAATAATTAAGTACACATGCACAAAGCCGATTAGCCATTATTAAGCAAATAAATAAAAATATAGCTACAGATAATTATAACGTCAATAATATTAATAATCAAATTATATATATCAATAATAAGTATCTACTAAGATTTTTGGCAATTAAGATCGCATACATTTTCAAACGGTTGAGTTTATTACTTGTCTGTTTAGGGCAGGATTCAAGATAAGATAATGAGATCTGTTGTTTGCTTGAAATGTTAGGAGTGTAAAAGTCCTTTTCAGAACTATTTGACGCGGATTTCCCAGAAAATTAATCATTTTTTACCCGTGAAAGTTGTTGAAAGAAATTGAAAAAATACATGTGCAGTTATGTGCAAGAATATTTTTCATGTGTTTTGTATAAACACTACGTTTTAATAAATAATTTTTTTTCAATGTCGAAAAATATATAACAAACAGTGTGGCATATTTTTTGACACTTATTCAAAATATTTCAAAGCTTCGCAAACGTTGTTGCGCTGAAAATAGTTCATTTAGAAATTCCGGATGGAATAAACCAAATAACACGCGGTCAGAGCATACCTTTCGAGAGCTTTCGCGTCTGCCTATAAATTTTCATATATTTTCATATATCATCACTAAGCTATATAATTTAAAGCGGGCCGTATCCAACTTTGCCCAGGTTACAATTCCCTCTTTAGCGGCTAGTCATCATCCGTGCTGTTGTTGTAATTCTAGCAAGACACGGATAGACAGATATTCGAAATAAGAATAGTTGATTTATTTTTTTACGACGGTATATGAGGTAATGAAATTATTAAAGAGGCCCGGGCGTCCGAATGTCAGCGCGCAGTTCATTTTACACACAATGATCGTAATTAATTATTATTTGGTAAGTACCGTGATTTTTCACGGATTTACGGTTAGTATCAAAATATTATTGTAATTTCTATGTAATTATTTTATTTCACTTGGCCTATTGTATGAATTCCGTATGGATCCATGTATGACTTTATTTTGCTTTAAATAACAAATATCTCATTTTGTCACCCCTTCTTTCTATTTCACAGTTCTATTATGCTACAGCGTATCTTGAGCTGCTGAGAAATATATTTTTAGCACTGGTAAGGTATTCATTGATGTTCAAATGAAACTTGGTGTGCTTGAAGATAGACTAGCCGTAGGTCCCTACAGAGCACGTTTCATATCACATAATAAAAATCTTCTATTCTTCAGGAATTTGAGTTGCACTCCCTAGGTCGTGATTTTTACCTGGGTCAAGGCTGCTTGGCTCAAGTCCTTCATTGTTATCAGCAGTGGATGATCGCACTATCTCCATTGTGGATGATATCACACCACCAACTCCCCGCAAAAATAATACACTGGTTTGCACCCGCTGGGAGCTGGCCCCGTATTGTCGATCACAAAAGCGAACATATTTCATAGTGAATATAATGTGCTTATTTCGAGATGTTATACACGAGAAGTAGCATACCGCTGCCGTCGCAGCGAGCCGGCTTGATTTTGACCGCCTTTGTAGAGCAAATTAGAAATGGCGCATCGCTGAATTAGATCAGCACAGCCACGCTTGCAACCCCCCTAGTGGGAATTACAATATATAAACGAAGCGTTACGTGCCCTTATTCAAGCATGACGTTACAATATATTCCTCATTCTAATATATGCCTACCTGTGTGGTTTATTTTTTTTGTGGTTGTGTTTCATAATTCTCTGTTCTTAAAATTTTAGATATCACAAAACGAAAATTACTTTGTGACTAGGAAAAACATTTTAAGAATGTACGGGATTTCAAGCGACTGCCTCCTTTCGATGAGAAAACGATGTACGATGGATGGACTTTGTTTAGCCGTACGCGCAAAAAATTACCCTTCGAGCGCATGTTGAAAAGCACTTTAAGCTACCTAAAAGTCAACCGCAACCTGTAAACAATATCTTCCCTTAAACATGCAAGCACATTTGGGTCCAACATCCAGGGACGGTAAAGGTGCACATACAAAATAATTATTTCCACTAAGAAATTATTGGGATATTAAAAACAACCAAATAAGGATTATGATGATAAATATTAAATATTAACTCTATTAAAGCTTTAACAAGCTTCTACTAAGATTATTTTTTACTGTATTCCAAGTATGTCAACACTGATATAGCTTTATATTAGTTATTTAGAAAAAACATACTTACCACGATTTTGTTCTGCATTGCGCTACAAATTTACTTTCAGAAGTATTACTTTTGAACAGAGAAAAACATGAAATTTTTGGTATGTTTTCCATTGAATTACAGTTTAAATTGCTTTGGGAATATTCAAAATTAAACTTTTTACTAGAAAATATTGTTTATAAGATTTTATTCACTTTTTTATTTAATTTAATTAAAAAAATATTCGACATCCAATTACAATTTTAGGAAATATATGAGTCGTTGATATCGATAGTTGGCAATAATGTGTAATGTAGTCAGATCGGTCAAACCATATAGACTTATTCAGAAAATATATCAGGGGGAGGGGTAGGATAAAGGGAGAGGGAGAAATAATGCCTTTGTTACCCGCCAATGTCCTTAAAAATAAGTTTTCAAATTTTGAGTCTGATCGGTCAAACGGTACAGATTTGCATTGAAAATATATCATTGAGAGGAGTAGGGTGAAAGAGGAGGTATTTTACCCGCCGGGTCCTAAAGCATAAGTTTGCAAAATTTGACTCAAATCGGACAAACGGTGTAGATTCGTATAGAGAACAGATAGACAGACAAAATGACATTAAGTTTTGTAGGTGATGGTGATATACTTGATCCAAATCGGTTTTGAATATCCCAGTTAAAGAGTTATTGTTGGCCAGTGTTAATATAATGCATATAACAAAATTTAAAAAAAAAATACAATAGGGAAAATACTTTGTACTCCTCCTTCAGCCCTGACTTAAGCAAGCGGTTGATCCTTCTTGCGCACATATTTAATTCAAAGCTCCCATGCGCCCCCGCTCCCTCCAATCCCCTCCCAAGTTATTTACCGCGGGGCACC
The DNA here is from genome assembly GCA_016648135.1 of Agrypnia vestita. NCBI lineage: Eukaryota > Metazoa > Arthropoda > Insecta > Trichoptera > Phryganeidae > Agrypnia > Agrypnia vestita. The sequence goes on along the minus strand of JADDOH010000710.1, from coordinate 40,157 downwards.
CTAAAAAGCTTCTGAGGTGAGACAACCTCATTGAAAATACATTTTACCGTCTAAGTTACTACGGGAAATACCTATTTGCTTAAGTTTATTCAACTCAAAGGAAACTGCACAATAATGAATGTATCATTTACAATTCTTGTAATATTATTCATTGTGATTATTAAAATGACATTGCATTCGTACCAAATCAAAAACTTATTGTCAGGTTATGTCATTGGTAATGGCTTAACTTTTTTGTTAGTTAAATTACATTCAAATATATTAATTTCGTTGTCTGTCTGTCTGTATATCCGTCTGTCGGTACGTAAAATTCGTAACTTGCTGGAATTAAAACTTTAGATAATTAGAGTGTGACGCCCATCGGCGCCCGGGTAATGTCGCGCAGTCCTGTAAGGGTTTTTATTAATTATTTATTGGTATTTCCCGGGATTTTTCAGGGTGTACGGCCAGATCTATTATCTTTCATCTCTAACAGCTTTCATTGGCACGTTGTGAGAGTAACTGTCCGATATAATTTGATTGCCAACTAAATAAATAACCACCACGCTGTGTGCCACAGGGGTAGGCCGGAAGGCTTCTTTTTTTTTGATCGCAGATGAAGGTAGTAAAAATGTAACTCACATATGAAACGAAATGTGCAAGTTAAACACATATTATTTAAGCGTAAATAGACTTTAGCCAGCCGTATGATAGGTCGTAAGCCCTTTGAAAACCAAAAAATAATTCCATATCTACTTTCCTTAGCTTCGTCGCTACAAGACATCTATAATATATCTTGAATAAAATTTCTCAATTCACTCACATACCGTTAACCCTTAACTGATTCCTACATATAGAAATATTCTATAATTTTCCTGGTGAGAAGGCGGTTCTTAGAAGAATTTTATTTTTCGATTTTCAATTTATTTATTTTTAATATAACATTTACATTCAAACATATGTTTAGTACGTAAATATTATTAACAAGTAAGAAAATATACAAACAACAAAATATCAAACTTATATAAATTCATTCATATCATAGGTGTAGGAGAATTCTGCTTCGTAAAACCCTCTCAGAGATATAGAACAGATCGATGTCCAGAGTAATATTATTCAACATAGCAGTAGCTCTTCTAATAGGCAAACTATTGGCAGGTTGGTCCTGTATATTGGAATGTCAAACAATCTATGCTGACGCTGCCTTAGGTAATTATCGGGAACATACAAACCAGTGCTCCGCATAATTTCAGGATTATCAGGAATGCGAATGGAGATTACAATATTTTCAGTTTATATAAAATATGAACACATATATTTTATATAAACTGAAAATATTTTAATCTCTAGTTGATACACGTTCGACCAAGTAATTCATAGTTAGAGATATAGAAAGGTGAATGTGCACGCAATATACAATATATTACAGTTACAACTCGTACTGTGACCTATTTCAATATCAGGAAACCACTGCATGAATTATATTTAAGGTATTATCTATTTAATTTTTATTGTCTTACCTAATTGTTTTTCCGAAACACGGTGGCTTGTCTTATTATTTGACAGTTAAATGAAAATTCGAAAGCACAGTAGCTGATGGTGAATGATGTTATGAGCTGAACATAGTCGCGTGAATCTACAAATACCAGAGAGTATAAGCGGTGCAAACCAATGAACGTACAAATATCACATCGTACGTACCGATCGAGGGGTTAAGTTTCTTCAGACTAACACAATTTGCTGTTTCGTCACACCAAGACTCGCTAGATGGTGCTGTTTTCACAGCCTTAACCGGCGGTCAAAACAACGCTAGCCAAACTTACGTTACCAAAGAACTAGCATTTTTCACACTTAAATATACCACGATATTGCTATAATTTTATTTGTTGTAGAAGTTAATTTTTAATTGCTATTTTTTGAAAAATTAAAAAAAAATGAAGTAGAATTTCAGAAATAAGAGATCATAGGATTGTATTGACAGAATTGATTTGAATTAACAGAAAGGGTGTGTTAATTTATATTTTAATGAATGTTAATGTAAAATAAAAAATTTAACATTTCAGATTGATTTTGCAATTTTACTTGTGACTATGTGTAGGTATAGCTAATAATTAATAAATGAAAAAATGAAATTCAAACAAAAAAAGTCCGTCAGTTTTGAGGGCTTGTAGCTAGTCTAGTCTAATGAACCCATCAACGGCACGTTCATCGCGATGTTTGCATAAGTATAATTAAGTAATTAAGATATACCTAAGTATATATCCAGAGTTTTCCTTCATATAGTCTGCGTACTTAGGAGAATTATACCTATTGTATTTTCTAAAACATGTAAATTTTACTGGAATGTAAGCATCACATATTTTTTTAACTTCCTCTTAAAAGATTTTTTTTTTCATCCCTAATGACCCACGATAGTTTAATATAAAATTTCATTAAACTTATTGTGCCTAATGAAGTATTAGGTCCTTACATATGAAATTGGCGTTTAGTATGGGAGGAACATAAAGCCGATTTTTTTTTATTATAATATATTTATTTAATCAAAGTATGTACCATTGCTATCTATGCACTTTTGCCATCTCATAGGTAGTTCATCGATCCCTTTACTAAAAAAACCATTCGGACGGGAATCAATAAAATCTTTGAGGCGGTTTGGACTGTCCCATCGGAGTTGAATTTTTTCCTTTGCAAGAAGTTATCCAAATTTCGAAAAAAATGGTAATCTGTTGGGGCAAGGTCCGGAGAGTACGGTGGATGTCTTAGACATTCCAATTGAAGCTCCTCTAATTTGGTAGCCGTCTATTGTGCAGTGTGTGGTCTAACGTTATCATGAAGCAGCAGTGGCCTAGAGCGATTAACCAGCCTCGGTTGTTTAGCAGCTAGCTTTTCCATCATGGTTTGCAGTTGCTGACAATAGACATTGCCGTAATCGTCTGGCCAGATTTAAGAAAGCTGTAGTGAACGACACCAGCACTAGTCCACCAAACGCTCACAAGTAACTTTTTTGGAGTCAATTTTCGCTTGGGGCATGGTTTGGCTGGTTCGGCAGGGTTCAGCCATTGCGATGAGCGCTTCCGATTATCGTACAGGATCCACTTTTCATCACAGGTAATGATTCGATTTTAAATCCCTTCATTATTATGCCGGTTGAGTAATGCAACGCAGCAGTCAACGCGCGTTTGTTGATTTGCTTCACTCAATTCGTGAGGTACCCACCTTTCAAGCTTTTTCACCTTACCAATTTGCTTCAAGTGGATTAAAACAGTTTTATCACTAACACCGCAGCCTGCAGCTAACTCGGATGTGGTTTGCGATAGATCCGCTTCCACAATAGCCTTCAATTCTTCATTATCAACTTTGGTCTCCGGCCGTCCACGGGGATTGTTCTGCAGGTCGAAATTTCCAGAACGAAAACGTTGGAACCAAAAACGCACTGTGTTTTCTTTTGCGGCACCGTCGCCATACACATCATTAATCCTTCGAGCCGTTTCTGCAGCACTGGTGCCACGGTGGAACTCGTACTCGTAAATAACGCGATATTTCAAGTTTTTCATTTTGTAAACTGAGTGACGCAAAGAAAAAAACAATTGAGGAAAAAATAAATGAATTATAATTTTCAAAACACAAATACATGAGTAAATAGCTGTATAAATTTGGATTTGGAATTCCTAACCAAAGAGAAGATATTTGAGATCAAATTTGCCAGTACGGCAAAACGCCAATTTCATATGTAAGGACCTAATATTATAATCGGAATGAAAGTATCGCTGTTCGGACTGTCCTCAGCGCTCCCGTCTGTAGTGTCCAGCGCGCCCGGCGGGCGACCCTGCTGTACTGCGTGATTGATCACCGAGCTCATTTGTCTGCCTTCCATTACAGAAAGTAATTTCTGCTCCACTGTAAATGATCACATTCCACTGAAAAAGCAAAATTAATAAAATTAGAGAATTAATCTCGTAATTACAGGTACCAATTATTTATCTCATCTCCCTTAATACATACAGGAGGAGAGTCCCGAGAGAAATGCTAATGGTTGTAATTATTAAATGGCTACAATCCATCTATATACAGTTGTTTATCTATCGGTTCTTAAAACAATCGCACACTCAATTTGACCTCTTTCCCTGGCTACACCACTCCTGATAAATATATTTGTTTATATGTACATATTTTTCAATAACTATGTATTCTGAATTTTCTGACCAATCTTTTAATTTTTAAAAATTAGAAGAAAAGTCGATAGAAAATTAAATATTATAAATAACCAGTCCTTTTTTCAAAAAGTTACCTTCCGCATTTGTTTTCACATAAGTTTTTAATATCAATAAGTTATTTATCTTCTATACATTAATTTATTTATTTTGCTATGTACATCGTTTTTTAATTTTTAACGTTGTATTGGCCCCGAAATCTGCTGATAATTCTACAAATTTAGTACTATTAGTAGTATAGTTCTAAATTATATATTTTTTATATTATATTGAAAGCCATTAAGTTAAAATTTTACATGCTTCCTCCTTAGGATCCTGTACCAGAAATAGGAATCCTCTCATCTGAATAATCTATTCCCTATCATCCACTTCAAATTTTGCTTTTCCGTCTCTCTCTGACTATCCCACCCCTTCCTCGGATATTATATTAAATGCCATTCAAATATTGAATTCTCAGAAAATTATATTTACGCCAGCTTAATTCCCTGGTTATCTTACAATCCTCTTTCTGAACCAAACATTGAATACGTCGTAATTATCAGAGCTTGTGTATAATAAAATAACCCTTTCTCCTCTCACGTAAACTCTATTTTAAACTATAACTCCCGTGCAATTTTAAAATTTATACATGGTCCTATACAAATCTTAAACTTGTTTTTCGAAGTTCGATTTCACATTAGAACATTGGGCCGCCTATTCGAAGTTTTTGCAAATTAAGTAATTTTTTATAAATTACACCTTAATCTATGTTCTATTGTAGATGTTTTATTTTTTTTCTGCATATAATATAAAAAAAGTTCCTGTCCACATCAGTTAACAGAGTAGTAAATATTCATTTCGGTAAAAGTATTACAAGACTTTATATGCAGGTTGTACCAGACGTGGTCTACAATACTTTACAGGTAGATTCCTGCCTTGGTTATGAGTTGAAAATTTTCCAGCAACCATGACATAATATTAATAGTTAAGGAGATATGCGACATCAAAATTTGCACTTTTTTTCAATATTTTTGACTCATTTTTTGCAATACGTTGGACTATCATTACAGTAACTTATATCTCATATGAAAAATTCGTTTCCTTTAATACAAGTCAAACAAAATGATAAAAATCTTCCATTGGAATTGCAATGTTTTCCAATTGGAATTTTTTAAAGTTTTATTTTTATTTTATCTAACTTATATTGAAACAAATGAAATTTTCGTAATCAGTATAAGTTACTGTACCTAATGATACTTCAACGTTTTGTAAAAAATAAGTCAGAAATATTGAAAAAAAAATGCAAACTTTGATATTGCATAACTCCATAACTACGGTTGCTTGAACATTTTCGACTCGTCATCAAGGCAGGAATTCACCTATTAAGAACCTAAGTATTGTAAACTAGCTCTGTTACACTCTGTATATAATTAGTCGTAGAAAAATACAAAACGGATAATTGAAAATGAAAAATAAAAGACAAATGGCCATTGAGAAAATTAAAGTAAAAAATTAATCATCGAAAAACACAGAAACAATAAAATTAACGAGAATCGATAATGCTTTAATAAAGTATAATTTTATTTCGATTTTTAAATCAGATCTTTAAAAAAAAACAAAAATAAAGTAAGGAAGCACACTAAAACCATCATAATTTTACATGAATGTTAAAAGCTGATCTATCAAAAAAAAATCTATTTTCTGGATATTTTACGCTAGGAAAAGCTATTTTCCTTATACAATTACAAAAACCTATTAAAATCTATTTTACTTACACATTTACCAATAAACTATGTAAATCGCTAATGAATGTTGAAATAACGATATACTGCAGTAGCCTGTGCTGGAGACACCAATATTTTAAAATTATAACTCAATTTATGAACTATATTTCTGTAGTTTAGATTTTAAAAATATTGAATGATCAGTTGGATATTTTTTTAAATGAAGAGTGTTGCGTGTGCGCGCTCCAGCACTTATTTAGAAATTTTGCCACTGCAAATTTTTTAAATTTATTTTATTTTTTTTATTTAAAATATAATAGAAATCTAAAAAGTTTATAGGTAAAAATGGTTCATGAAGCAGGTCAATAATAAACGCAGTCATTAATGAAAATATAGACGATATTTTATTACAATGTCTAGAGTGAAAAGATCGGTACGACGAAATTAAATAAAATTTTATGTTAGTATTGAAAAGGGGAAATAATCATATTTTCAGTACATATTTCAATTCTTGTCAAGTCAATTATTTACTTGCCTATCTTCCTATGTTCAATATGGTATCAGAAAAATAGCTATTATCAAGCAGAGAAATTTAAAGAATATCAAGTTAACTAAAAATTTCAGAATACATACTCGGTACACCGGGTATTTCTTTCAAAAGGTCGATGTTGTTTTTAAATAAATTTTAAAATCTAACTAGTTTTTTGTATGTTGAGTAATTGGTTGATGTCGTTGTTACACTTGCAAATTGCTCCAGTGATCGTCAATTCGTGACCCTATTCAAGACCAGCAAGTTAGTTTTATTTTACATAGCACAGGCGATCATCTAAGTTTGATAATAGTAAGAAAATTGTTATGAAACATGTACGCATATTATTTTTTTTTGCAAAATATGATATCTAACTGATTTTCTTGGATCCTCGCATATACTTTCGGAGCTATTCTGAAGATAGCAATATAATGTAACAATCATGTCATGACCGCTATTGTATAATATTGTCGCTTCGTCAATTTTCATTTCTTATAGAAATGTACGTACATATATCTCGTCTATCTTATGTCTTTTTAATTATAACATTGTTTTTACAAAGAGAATATGGCAGTTAATCTTATTTTACAGTATTTATTGTGTATGTATCGTATGTATTATGTATATGTATGGATGTATAGAACCAGCTCCTTCAGACTTACACTGTACTTGTATACTTGCTCCTTTTAAACATTTTTGTTTATACTAATAAATTATGAAAATATTTAGTATTTAAAATGGTGGTCCATTCTGATAAAATATTTAAAATTAAAAAAAATCTTGTATTTATTCTAAAATTAATGTCTTAAAGAAATGAGCGAAAATTTTTAAAATTAAATTTGAATTGTTTAACACTGCGTCGCACTGTTTTATAGATGCATACCTTGTAGATGCATTTGAAATAAAAATGCAAGCGAAATAAAAAAAAAATACCAATCGACTTTTTGTTTGTGGTACTTTATATGGGAAGGGACATGGATATTCTTAGATAAGTATATAGGCACTTATATGAAAATGGTAATTCAATCGAAAATACTTTTTTGTTTGTCCAATCGGCTTTTGTTTACTAGGTAATGTTCTGTAAAAATGTGATTGTTTACCAGGTAATGTTTTGTAAAAATGCGATTGTTTATTCAGGGATATTTTGGTGCTTTGAGTGTCAATCAATCAAGGTGTAGTGTGATTATTTAACAGCCGTGGGCAGATAATCTGGCTGTCGTGTCGCTGATTTGAAGAAAAACCGGCCTCGTTTGAGTGACTGATAAATATGACCATGATTCATTTTTAGTTTATTTTGGAAGTAAGCGAGGGCCATATTTTACTTTTGGCTGTAATACCATGTTAAACAAAGTCGAACGGAAGCAAGTAATATTATCGTAAAATTTTCTGATTATTATTTTTAGAAAATTTTCTTCGATCCACGCATTATTGTAGGTTAATGAAATTAGACTTATCGAAAGGTTTTAAAATAGTACAATCAAATGGTGTGTATGTAAAAACTTGTATTTTTTCTTTGGTTCAATATTAATTGTGTGTTTTAAAAATTTTACAATGAAATTTTAATTTTAAAAGTTTTAAAATTTACAATGACAATTAACAAAAAGAAGGAGGTAATTAAACAAGCGTCAACAAGTCAACTGACCTGAGATACCTGGAAAATTAGACTCAAGCAGTTCTACTAAAATGTTTCCAAGATTTTTATCAAAATGGCTTAGATTGGACTAGTTTTGCTAAAACAGCAATGCTTTAGCAAAATGTGTAGCTTTTAAAAACAATAATTTAGTTCCGCTCTTAAGAAGAAATAGGTACCATTTTCGTTCGATTTGAATTCTTCTAATGCACTTTCCTTAAAAAGTATCCTCAATAGATTCAGTTGTATTTTGATGCATCAACCATTAATTTAAATTTAACTGCCTACAGTGGATCCGATTTTAAAACATAATGCCTGATCAGAATGAATTCAGCTGCGGATACGTATTTAGGTCAGTTTTTCAGAAAATTAATAAAACCTAAGATAGTTTGTGATGGTCGACATAGAGATAGATTTAATAAATTTAGAAAATCTTAAAATAATAATATTCAAAAAAGCCAAGTATGGACATCAAGAATATATTTCTTCTGGTTTGAATCGTTTAAAAGTAAAAGCCTGATATATTTCTTCTCAAGATTCTATGTATTACAAGAGGCTAACAAAATATTGAATATTCAGCTATACAAGTAATATTTCTTAGATCTTTATTATACCATAGATATAATTCTGTGTTAAATTAATATTGTTTGCCAATCCTAATAGACTCGACCTTGTGAGTAGGTGCGAACGAGCCTTTATTATTTATGAATCGGAACAGCAAGTCTCGCGTGTAGCGGGTGCTTTACTGTTATTTTAACGAAACGGACCAATCACAGGCGCGCTTTGCCTTCGACGGGTTGAGCCGGAGGCGACCGTCCTGATGACTGAATCCGGCCAATGGCGAGCGCCGCCGGTGAAGTCATCGCGCATAGGATGAGTCACTGCACTAGCGTGGATTTCGGAGATATGGTGCAATCGTTACTATAAAAGGAGCGAACACGATATACTCAGCCCCTTCATTTCGAGACCAGACCTGCGAGCGAAAGCGCTGCCCGAGAGACTACTGCCAGAGACTTCATTTGGAGAACAGCATTTGCGGACGGAGTTGCTGCCCGGACGTATGGAGGAGTCTACCATTCAAAAGTACCAGAGAGGATCATACCGCCACTGTGTAACAGCTAAGGAACACATTTATATTATCTATCGATTAATTATTCTCACTATTGAAATGTATTTATTTTGGGAAGATTTAAAATCGAAGCAATGATGTATAATTAATATCACGATTTCTTGCGTGATCTTGGCTCAATTCGTACGGGAATATCTTTCAAACGAATATATTTTGATGCTTGGGGATTTTCATACCATTTGTATTAACAATTGATTTTACGGAGCTCTACAGGCAGTGCTTAATAGATTCATAATAATTGTCGAAGCGTTATGTATTGCATAACCAGATATCAATCCAAATCGTACGAGAAATTCTTCCGAACGAATATATTTTAAAGTATGGGGATTTTCATACTATTTGTACTAACAATTGAATACACATAATTCTATAAGAAACGCTTAGTAGCCTTATAAAAATTGTATTGCATAAGTATTGCGCAATCCGGTCTTCAGCTAACTCTTTATGATTTGAGTACCTCGTTACATCTGGCTTAACAAGTAGCTTCAGAACGACGAGTAAAGGACAGAATGGGGAGATCTAACTAAAGATTAGGGATATCTGGTTTGTGATGACCTAGCTGGTTGGGGCGTAGATGCTTGCGGGCACTTGGGCGTGGAACCCGCACAAGCCCCTGCAGGGTCCCTTAAAGGCGGGGCCCTCCTTGTTGCTCGGGGTCGTCAATAAACCGACCTCTTTCCTCACCAGGCGCAGGACCACATAACCCACAAAAGGTTCCTTTTGTCTTTGGAAGGATTTTCATGCCTGAATGCTGTAAAACCTTTTTAGAAAACGTTAACTTCTATTTCGTCCTCTGTAAGAAAGACAGGGTCAGAATAAGTGTAAAAATCATTCACTCATATGGAATAGCTGGGATATTATAAATATGTTACTAACACTCTAACATTTGACCAAAGTAAATGTTGCAAGATGCAGAATCGTGGGACGCCGCTCTGAAAAGGCATAATGAGATTGCACAATAATTTGTAACATCGCTGACTATGCCAGCAAAGGAGGCTAATGTCGTCATCAATTCGTACCAAAAGAGTACATGATTCTTCAAACACCGGCCTAAAAGAAAGGCGCCTCAAGACAGCACCCATCATCAGAAACTTGTACCAAACGAGTACGTACATCTCAATTATAAGCCTAAAAGAGAGGCGTCACAGGATCACATCTCGTGAAGAAGAGATAGAGTCTCGGGATGCAGTAAGTTCCGGAGGAACAAGGGGGGCCATTTAGTCACTTAGGAAGCTGGTTTAGGCGGGCGCGGAGCCTTAACCCCCCTCGGCAGAGATGCTGAGGGTTTAAAACAAAAATTTAGCATTCAAAGAAACTATTACTTCATATAAACTCACGGGCTGTTGTAGAATCCTTTCGAACAAACCATCCCCGAGACCTTATCTACTTATTTATAAAGAAGTTTTGCTACAAAAATGTCTTATTTCGTAGATAGCAAATATATGTATTATTTTCCCCAGGAATTAATATGAACAGGTTCATGCACGTCTAAGACGAAACCATTCAAGGTAAGAATTTGCTAATACAAAGTGTTTATAATTATTAATTTCAATGTTATTTAATATGCGTGAATTTTTCCCTTTGCACCGTTCGAACAATTCTACTGGTTTGTCTCCAAACGGAAATGTTTTTATTTCTAATACACGAATTCTTCTGGTGAACGTATTTTATTGTAACATAAATGTATAGATTATTAGGTTCGTTAGATGTTTTTATTACGTAATATTATGCAATTGTTTCCACACTGCTCCTATAAAAGAATTTGAAGTTATTACGATTCACAACGGGGTCCTTCATCCATTAGACGAATCATGTGCCAATTCAACGACGTATAGTATAGATTACGAATAGTATAGATTATATTTAATCGAGATTTAATCGCATTTATTATTTCTAGAAAGGGTTTGAGTGTCGGTTCTAGATTCCATTATGAGGCGGAAATAGTTCATAATCATAGCCCGATTGTAATAGGTATTTTTGTCGCGTAAGAGGTAGCACTTTTAGTAGTATAACTGTGTTTTATGTTTCGTCCCTGACAGACAGGATGGTACAGCTGTGGTTATTTAGGTTATATACTTAGTAAATGCAAAGGGCATTAGGTATTATCAATTTCGTATGCGAACCCAAGATGTTAGAAATATTTTAGTTCCTATAATTTCATTGAATATTTGCTGCAGAATAATATTTGATGAGAGAAGTAGTTAATATTCCATTCAAAGCAAAAGTTTTAGTCAATATCTTTATAGGTAATATTCAACAGCAAATTAGAAATATTTTAGTTAATATTTTTAGTTAATTTTGCATTCAAAAGCAAAAATACCATAGAATAATTATTTTCAGTTAAATGTATAGTTAGCACTGGCAGAGCATGAATATTGTATAGAATACTTTATTTATAATATTTCATAGAAGAGAATATTTTATTCCGCGATCCTTTTATAGTTACAGCGTATCTGTCGACCTGCCACCCGCGCCATACAACTATTTTCGCTAACATCATACAGCAAATGACTTTATTCATTGCAATGAAATTTATATTATTTAATATTATTTACCACGACGTATTTTTGACGGGTCACCCCACTTGGATTCATCACATTGTTAGCCGCGGCCAGGAGTTGGCAAATCAATTAAAAAAAGTAGATAAAATTAAATATCAACTCGCATCAACTATTTTACGACTGTATAATATTTTTCATATAACAGAAAACATCTCTAGAAAATACCGTCATTTGACGAGGACCCACTATCTACCTGGGTCATCACAAGTTGTCGTATCCTCAAAATTCGTATTTCTAAATTGTATTATTATACCACCTATGCACAAGTAGGTAGTTACTGTTTGTTATTCAGTAACTTTTTAGGCAAAAGTCAATGGGTATTACCATGTGAGAACGTCAGCCTAAAGATCCTCAAGGAAACAAGCATCCACCAAAACGCTATCTAACTTGGAAGAAACATCCATTCCATAAGTCAAACATATAATAATTTTATTACAAAGAATGGTTTTGTGGTTTTTGATCACGAAGAAAATAGGTACATTGAATTTTCTCGAAGTTACGTCACGGGATAAAATTTCTGTTAAAATCAATGTTAACAGGTGATTATTACATGCTTTTATTTAATACTCTGTCTGTTTTTTGTGGTACAATCTTGTAATTTACTTTTCACCAACTTCCCGACTTTTACGTAAATACTTACTTCAACATTTACGTACAGTGAATGATTATAAATTATTAATTCATTTTCGACATGATTTGGTCATTTTATCGAATAATAATTTTCCATTATTATTCAAATATTAAAAATTGTTTCAAAACAATGAGTAGGTTGTTGGTCTTGTGTTTAGGGCTCTCGCCTCGTGATCCAAAGATCGCGAGTTCGAACCTCACTCCAATCTAGTAAGATAGTCCTATTTTCACAGCACAAGCCTAGTTTGAAAATAGCAAGAATATTGTAGTTATATACACACACTACTAACCATTCCTTTAACAGTAACAAATTAAAACTATTCCACTCTATTCCTCATAGAGGAAGGAAGAAAATAGACAAATTGTAAACCGTTGAAATCCTTACAATGTAAAATCTGAAAACACACTTATGAATAATATCACGTTTAAATCCACTTCATCTATCATAGAGCTTTTTCCGTTATTGGGGAAGAACACCCCTTCCCTCTGCTCGGCTTTCTGGCCTGTCCGAATAAATTGATAAATTTTGTATATAATTTGCATATTTATTGACTATACCTAATGATGAGAGGGATTGCCACTCTCAAAACAATAGTAGTAACTAATAATTCACATTATGTGTGTATTACAAAGTTAAATAATAATTGTTGCACCGCGAAGTAACTGCCAAATCTTTCAACGTATATAATATTTGGATGCCGCAAGGGTGATGTTAAAAAAATAATTACGAATATTTGCAAAGAAAGCGTATAAATGCATATTTTCAATTGTTTTTTGATTTAATTGTTTTATTATTTAACAGTGTCAAAGTTTATTGATTATTTTAATACGAATTAATTAATGTATTTATATAGGTAGGTTTATTATTTTTCCCTTTTTCAGAATTGTTATTCAGCAATTTACTTCATCTCTTTTGCTCCTTATTCAAATTTCATTCCGCTTTTAGTACTTTGTCAACAATAGTTTACTGATAATTAGTTAAATAGCAGTATATAATTTTCTTACAGGAAATTCTGCGAGTGCACGATGTGGAAGCGAGCGAGCTAAATGGTTCCGAGTAAAAAGTTTTTAGAGAGTCATTAACGGTTTTGTACCCGACTCGAGGGAGGAAAAGTATCAACTAATTGATAATTGATTATTCAAATAAGGCTCTACCGGGAAGTACTAACGGGACGATCCAGTGGTGGGAAATGCAAACTATACGGTGAATTAACGAAGGGATAAATTAATGAGAGAAAAATTTGTTAAAATTTTCCCATCAAGTTATTGCTGCAATATATTTTCTAAATAATCTAGAAATCTAGACGTGAAGGTATTTGAGTAAAAGAATTTATCTTTTTTTAGAAAAATGCTGAAGGAGGTACACGGAGTGGTATCCGGAATATTTTTAAAGCCCAAAATTCTTCCCTCTTCGTTGAATGTATTAACTTTTTTTTAATATGACTGTGTGCATTTTTGCTGTTAAAATGTAGTTACTTTACATTTATATACCACATATTTTTTATTATTTATACAATGGCTTTCATTTGAACTTTTTTAATTTAATGGTCAACTTTCTTTCATATACCGTACTTGTTTTTTTACTTTGTAAATAAGTAAAGAAATTCTCATTATAAATAACTTTATTAGTTTCACAATAACCAAAACTATATTTTTTTAATAAAACATGCTTGCTCATCTATGCCTATCATACTTATTTTGAATTCGATGCATACAGCCCATAAGAGTATTTTCGAATTAAGATAAAATTCCAACTTAATGACATCATGTGTATCGTGCAATTATTATTTTTTCTATATATTTTCTATATATATATAAATAACCATTTTATAGGTGAAAATTTGTGAGGTAGCAATTGTGGATAGCGAACAACTGTGGATTGCGAGAATTGTGGACGAACAATCTTCGTTCTCATATATCCTCATACTACAACAAACGCAGGTGTCTGACATTAAAGCACTTTCTGTAAAACGTAGTTATCTTCAATCACCATTTTTGGAGCGGAATAAAATTTGAAAATTAATATTTTTAAATGTTGAACTTATGTTTTTTCGTATTCAGTCGAAATATTTTCATTATTTCCCATCCCAGGTTAGTGATTTATTATTTCTTAGTTGAAACTGAAGAACGAAAACTATAACATACCTTTGGATTGATACTGCGTGGAAAGCAGAGATTGGTTCTTATTTTTAGCATACAGCCGGAGGCATAAATTTATAACGGAATATTATGTCTCAAAGGAAAATGTAATTTGAAGGGGAACATTAAACATGAAATTGCATACTTACCTACACCTCAATTTCTACTTCCACATGTATCACGTACACTTTTAAGACTTGGATACTGGTTTGAACTTTAAAAAATTGTGTGAAAACTTCTGTACTTTTTAATTTTATATTTCCATACTGACAAGTATCATATTATATTATTTCATTATTATTTTTAAATAATGGGTTTAATAATTCAAATTTATTTGGTGCGATTCATCTTTTTGTATCAATAAGGTTTTACAAATTTTACATACAAATAATACAGGATTATAGTTGGATAAATTATTAATTTTGGAAATAAGAAAAAGTGTTTATAGATCGTTTTTGAAAATAGTTATCTTTTAAATTTGTCTTCATTTATAAGTTCTTTATTATTAATTCATCTTCCACATACTTATTTTAGTTAATGTCTGTACATCAATTTTTAATTTTTTATAAACTGCTATATCCTGATGAAGGGACTCGAAACATATTGGCATTTTCGATAAATTAGTTCATATTGAAGATGAACAATATGTATTCTTGTTAATTGTATTAATACTGTCACCACAATGTTTTTTTAATTTATTGAAGAAATTACATATTTTTTTAAGGTACAGGTTTCAGGTATTAAAACCAAAAGTATAATTTTTCTACTAAAACACGGATGCTCATTTTTGTCGTTGTTTTTCATTTCGAATTCGATGTTTACAGCCCACAAGAATATTTTGAATTTGTGTGAAATTTCATCTTAATGACGTCGTAATAATTTATCATGCATATTAATAATATAAATGATATAAATCATTTAAATGTGGGTCACTGAAAATTTTTCCCACTTTTATATAAATAGATTAGTTCATAAGTTTTCAACCGGTTTTAGGTTTTTAAATGAAATTATATAATTTTTATTTTATTTTTTAATTTATGATGTGTTATAGTTTTCTTTTATTTCAATAAAGGCATATTTGAAACAGAAAAATAAAATAATGATACACACATAATAAATTAAGTATAGAAAAATTATTTGCTTTAACCAATAATATAAAGGATTTAAAATAAATCCTTTTATATTTTCCACTTTCAGAAGCTAGAAGAAGTCATGATTATTTAATCCACGTACTGATTTCATCAGGAATAATTTTAGTACATTTTTTTTAATATTATTAATTTTTTCCATCTCATTAGCGAATTTTTAATCCTTTTTGTGTAGAAATTGATGCCTAAAATTTAAATGGAGTCTCAATAGCAGGAAGAGGCAAAAGTTGCTAATTAAAGTATAATTTTGTGCAACGTTTACCGCTGGTCTAGCGTATCTTGGCTTGGCTTGGCTTGGCGAAACAAAAGCTATTAAATGTTCGCTATTCATGTACATAATATTTTTATATTTGTCATTTATTTATCGTGAACTTAAATACACGTAAGTAAGTAGTAATACATGTAAGGAAATGAGTTTCATTTCACTTGAATGCCAAAATGAGCAAAAGAGAATAGTACTGTAAAAAATTAATTGGTTGGTGAGAAACCGTAGATATGTAAAAAAAAAAAACGGAAACTTGTGTACAGAGAACGAATGTAAAGTAGAAGAAATTTAAAAAGTAATGGTAGCAAAAAACTGTTAAAAAAATAAACTGAGACATGCATTCTACAGTTGGATACTTGTGCACATGCGGTTGGCAATACTAAATATTTTTATAATGTATAATTTGTGTAAGTAAAAATAAAAGTAGTATGTCCACACTGAACACGTTAGTTTTAATCTTTTTTAATCTTTTTATCATTTAGATTAGAAAAGTCGTGAAAATGGATTATTGTAAATTAATGGTATCGTAAAATTTTATGTTTTGGTTCATCGAAAGCTTGGGTCCAAATATTTTACCGGATTATGTATAACATACAATCGTTATACATGTAAAAAATATTATTTTATGCGGTGTTATTTATTTTTTTGTAAAAATATTTAAGATTTCTACTACATTGTGGGTGTATTATTAAATTGTCAGTAAAAATGTTAAGAACCTTAATTATGCAATATAAAAAGCACAATACAATATTGCACCCCAGAAAATCAAAACAAAACATATAGTGAAACAAAATATCAAACAACTATAGAAAAGCAATACGACATTAAATATTAATATCGAATAAAAAAATATACTATCGCTATGTTAGATAAAAAGAAACGCAAATATGGATTCCTGAAATAAATTTAAAAAAAAACACTAATCCGTCTTTTTGCTGTCTTAAGATAAGGAAAATTTTGCATTTAAATCAGATTTAGATACAGCTTTAAAATATAATAATTTTAATCCTCATAATAAAATTTTACTCTTGCTAGAGTGCAACCATTAACCACAGGCGTTTTGTAATTTAAATTATGCGGTTTTGCATATTTTTTACGTTCTAGATAACATTCAAAATTACAGCAATGCAATATTGAATTTTTTTTAAAATTTTTAAACATATATTTTTCATAAATTCTATTTATCTGGTTTATAAATAGAAGCTTTTCGGATTTGTGATGACTTTGCTGAAATGCTTTCAAGCTACAGAATTTTAAAGCTTCTTGTTTGTTAAATGACAGAGCCCCAATGCTGTTTACATATTTCCTTATCCTTATCAGTGTTCATTAAGCCTTCGCAGTAATGTTTTTCTAGTCGCTTTGTTATCAAATTGTTTGGAGGGGGGATCAAGCGCTTTTGAGTAAAATTATTAAAATATTTATAGATATTCTATTACCGAAAAGTATTTTAAAAATGGTGAAGAAAGTGGTTCATAAATTGGTTACCTGGGGAGAATTTCGTATGAGAAAGAACAACAACAATAATTGCGTCCTATCGGATTGCATTAACTTAGATTATAGTCATATTTTGTAAAAACCATAGATTTTTTTGAAAAAGGGTTGTTTGATAGGAGAAAATCGCCAAAATGAATGGTTTTAACGTAAGTAACATAAGATAACAATGATAAGGTAAGCCATATTGATGCAACTGGCTCTTAGTGTACTTTTTTACCGACGGTATGTAATTAAAGATGTAAGTATTATAGTGCCAGTGTACATCTAGACTCTCAAAAAAATGTATAAAGTGCGGTATTATTTAAAACAAACTATATGAATCAATTAAAAAGGTAGAAAGGAAAGCATTTAAAAACAAATATTATTGATTTTTTTTTTCTTTTACTTTTCTTTGAATGCAATACAAGTTTGTAGTTGTCTTCGAAAATACTCTATTTAGATATTAATTGAATTATTAAATGAATATAAATAACTATGGTGAAGAAGTGTTCTCGCAAATGATCTTATAAAAGCTGAAAATATTTTAGTCGGATGGGAAAATTTCCAAAATCATATGGTAGGTAGGCAAGGCTGGATACGCAAAAGAACGTGACTGGAAATCAAGATTTTATACGTAGTTTGATGATTGATATTTTTAAGGTTGAAGAGTGAAAAAATCGTGCGTGTAGAATATCTCAAGATGCGTAGTATAACCATAAAGATGAAAGTAATAACGACTCCCAATGATCGACCCAGTACTTATTTCTTTATCGTAAATATATCTCTGTCAGTGTTCCCTCAATGTATTTCCTCTTGCTCCTCTCCTTATATTAATTCAAGATAATAATAAGCCGTGCAAACATAAAATAAAGCTTTTATATTCAGAATATTTTGAGTATATCCAAAATTTTCAAGAACATAATACTATAATAATATTAAAATACTGGTCAAAAAAGAAGTTAAAAATTGATAAGCACTATTTTTTTCACTAGGAACTTATATATTTTATTTAAATATTAGAACGTTTTTAAGATAACTCTCATTATCCATAACATATCTGCAACTGAAAATATGTTATTGATAATGAGAGTTACCTCGAAAACGTTCTAACATTTAAAAAAAATATATAGCGGAAAAAACAGTGTTCTTCAATTCAATTCATATTATCATATTAAAAACGAATTTCCACAAAGTTGAATAAAAAAACATTGAACATTTAAAAAAAATTCAGGCGTGTTCTAGTAGTGTAATGTGAATAATTCGGAAGAATCTTATATACACATACGTATAAAGAATATTTCTTTAAGGCCCCATGCCACTGTGCGCGCGGGTATGAGGGTGTATTTTTCGTAATTATTTTCAAGCAAACGAAACATGGAATTTTTTTTTATCACTCATAGTATTTGTATATATATTGAAGACTGCATACAAAGTATAGTTTTTGGTGTTCGCTGCTTCCAAGAGGACACTCCGACGAATTTGCCGCTGGGTGATTGGCAGCTATTAAGCCATAGGATACAACCGAAAAATAAACTAAACATATATTTAGAAACAAGACATAGGTTTATAGCATCGCGTAGGGAAATTTCGATATCTAAAAAAAGGCAAACTAGTGAATTTTATTTTCGATTTTTTATAGAAATTTTTCATCATTTATTGAAAAAAATAGCCTTCTATTTTTATAAAAATTTTATAAAAAAAATCCCTACGTGGTGCCACAGAGACTGGATTTTCAAACAGTTTACGATTTGGTGCATGCAAATCAGATGTTTAGTTTTTCTGATAGGCTGTCAACCAGGTTGAAAAATTTACTTTTGAGAATAACGCGTTCAATGTTTTGCTGAAGGATAATTCAACATACAAACAAAAAATTTTTGGACCACTGTATCAACGTCAATTTTACAAATTTTTTAAAAATATTTGGTGAGAGAATTTAAAACAAATGCACATTTCAGAAAATGAAAAAAAATATTTTTTCACAGTGGTCTGGGGCCTTAAACTCCAATCGAAATATAGATATCTCATTGACAATAGTGACATCTGCATTGGATTACGTGAATGAAAAATCTTTGGACTGCAGGTGGCGGTAGTAAAAATATAACTCACATACAAAACAAGTTGTGTAGCTTAAAAATATATAGAACTTCCAAAAATTTAATAGATGCGGTAGTCTGTCGTGTGTTTTCCACCCATTATTGTACAGTAAAGTGGTCACTTATGCCAAACTGTTCGATAGGTCGTAACACCTTTAAACACCCAAAAAGACGTCCGTATCTACTTTCTCATATAAAAATATAGCTCTATCTATCAGACGTGTAATATATATATATATCTTGATTAAAGACAAAATGATGTATTAATGACGCTCAAAGTATTGAGTTATAAAAATCTACACTGATCATTGTCGATTATTTGTCGGCAAACAAAAATATTCTTTAGTTAATGGTTCTCGTTTTAGATAAGCCCTGTTCTTAATGAAAATGTAATAATTTAGTTATCTGTTTATCGCATAACTCCGTAATATCCTAGAATTGATGGCAAAAAATAAATCAGAGAAAACAAAAACAAACGTCTAGAGAGAGACTCGAATATAGAACGCGCGAACCACAGCGAACCACCAGACGACATGGACATCATCGCTTCTCTATTGCTCGACAAAAATATATATTTCAGATTAAATTAAATAAATAAATGGTTCGCGGCTTACCTAAGACGCGAACCATTAATTTACGCCTCCTACGTTTGACAGGCTTTTTACTTTGTTTAAATATAAATAAATAATAATTCAAATATGCTCCGTGGTTTTTCACGAGTGTACGGCTAGTGTGTAATATGTATTGTGTAATTTTGAAAGACTAAGGAGAATCAGTAGTGGCTACGTCATGTAGTTGCCGCGTTGCTGTCCGCGCAGCCCAAGTTTGAGTCTATCTCCAGCCGTATAATGTCGTTTTTTAGCCGTGAATTCTAACGAAATTATTATATTTAGATATTACTGAAACAAAGCTCACGTGAATTTCGTCGTCTCGCATTTTCGTTACATACTCCACTACATGCATTCCAGTACAATGCGCACGATCCGCTTGCGCAACTTCTGTTACAATAAAAATGTTACCCTAAATGCGCCAAAAGAAGATAGCTTCAATAATTGACGACTTACATTGTTTTAAACAACATTAAAAATAAGTACCATTAAACAACCTTAAAAGATTCTTTAGATGTGAAGACAATACACGTATCCAATAAACATAATTTTTAATTGCAACTGCACACGAGAAAATCTTCTAAATAGGAAATAATTAACTGTACACGATGAAAATAATTCAAATTCAATTATATGATTGAATTATTAATTCGGGAAATTAAGTTTCGCAACGAAGCGAAAATCATCTAATTAAAGTATACAATTTATTGAACTACCTTTCTCTTCGCATGAACCACTAAACAGCTAATATAATCAGACTAATTTGCCAGCGCTGTCTTTGTATCTCGTATTGCGGGCTCCTCCTTTTGTGTTCGAGCCCCTTCGATCCCTCCCTCAATACAGCGAGATTTTCTCAAAATTGGGGGTACTAGAAGTGTACAGATATGAAATACCCAGTAGGTACTTAAGATCAATGTTCAGGATATAGAAAAAGGTTTGCTGTTTGAGCATAAGTAACCGAGCTAACTCCCTAAAGTGTTAAGTGGTATGACCTCTCATTATCAATAACTTATTTCAAATAAATAATATGTTTTTAATATTAACAATGAATATTGTCTCTTAAAAACGTTTTATCTGTTTTTCAATTCATATTTAATAAATTTAAAAAATAAATTTCCACAAAGTATTAAACAAAAATATATAACATTAAAAAATAAGTGAGTAATAAGTAAGTAAAATAAGTGAGAGTAGCTTGTTGGTCTTGTGGTTAGGACACTGGCCTCGTGATCCAAAGGTTGCGGGTTCGAACCTCACTCCAGACTAGCAAGTTAGTCCTATTTTCATAACACAAGCGTTTAGCTTAGTTTGAAAATAGTAAGAATATTGATGTGACACGTATTCTATGTTCACATCTCTATTTTTTTAAAAAAAATATATATTATTCTCAAATTTCTTAGAAGCTTTATTTATAATTTATTATTTTCGGAAAAAAAACATTTCTATCATCAGAGTGATATAAACTTATCCTTAATTAATTCACTATACGCCAGTTTAAACACGACAGATTGTGATTTTTATTTAATTTTTCAAAACTATTTTTACAACTAATCTGGCTTATTGGATTGAAAAGCGTAAGTAAAGTGTATCTTGAGGAAGATTACATTATATTTGGGCGTCCCAAGTTTGCAACATGTCCTATTTGTGTTATTTGTGCAGAATACCTGGCAGCCGCCCCGGGCAGATGTTGGTTTAGGCTTCTCGGGGATAACTTAGGGTCATAGAGGACCACTTTAATGAGGTCTCGAATACTCAAATTTACTTAAATTTATT
Source organism: Agrypnia vestita (assembly GCA_016648135.1). Taxonomy (NCBI): domain Eukaryota; kingdom Metazoa; phylum Arthropoda; class Insecta; order Trichoptera; family Phryganeidae; genus Agrypnia; species Agrypnia vestita. Next base: position 18,289 of record JADDOH010000710.1, on the reverse strand, counting down.
TATAAATTCTCGATTTAGTTTTGTTCCAAAATATGAACGGCGCATTTAAATTTGTATTAAGGAAGACACATATAAAACTGAATGCCTATCTGTTCTTTATAAATTTTTTACTACTTGATCAATCTTAGATACTAACTAACTAGAAAAATGAAACTATGAAATATTAATTTCAAGAAAATAATTAACTCTCTACAAACCACATTGATTATTATAAGCTTCTACCAGTTTCGATACTGCTTCTTCTTCATCTTCGTGGACAGATATAGGTACAATAACGTTTTATACAAATAACATGTTATTGTGCGTCTACCTTTACGAGGATAATGTGGTAAAAAATAAATTACATTAATTTACATTAAATTACAATAACGATAGAAATTAAATACAACCAGCGCTTATACAAAGTTAGTTAATTTTTAAAATGAGTATTTAACTAGCATTATTAACCTTCCAGCGGGCACGCTGTCGTAAAATTTACGACAAATACGCCTTTTCACTTCCTCCACTTTTACCACATAGTCGCAAGCATCGAGCTCCGAGCTATTCGAGGGTCAGTGCCTCTCTAAACTACAAGTGTACCGGGTGTACTTAGAAGTTTTTGTTATTCATTGATATTTGGAAATTTCCGTTGAGCGTTAATTTTACGACACGCGCCTTAAAGTGTAAATAAATTAAATAAACTACATTTTTCTATTTATTTATCATTTATATTGTTTCTTTTATAGCTAAATGTATTTTGTTTTGTTTTAAACATGTTCCATAATGGAGATGATGAGACTTCAAGATGATGAGACTTACTTTCCCTGGAGTGACATCGAGTTTTCGGAGTAAGAAATCGAGCAACAACCTGAATAAAGTGCTACCGAACAAGAAAACATTTCAGACGAATCTGAAAGAGAGAAGGAAACAATCGAAGAATTTTTCATTGGAAAAAATAAATCAACTCAATGGAAAAAGACAACATACCGTGTTTCTGGAAAAACCAAGGGAATAAACATAGTCAAAATACCCACTGGCTTGACTCAAAAATCTCTTGGTATTGAAAATTAACTAAAATAACTAACTAGCGTTCTTCCAAGTTATCGATATGTCTATGATTGACGATGTTTTCAGATACACAAATATGTATATCGATCAGCTGAGAGTTGACCATCAATATTGTAGCGATCGGGACGGTACAATATTAACATATTTATAGTGTTGTTTCGTTTTTTGTTTAAAAGACAAATAAATATTTTTAAACCACCGTCATTTATCATTTTTTATAACCTTACAGCAATTCCTTAGCATTTATATAAAGAAAACACCATTTACACGGAGAAAATTTGACGTAAAATTTACGACAAGTGCCCGCTCAAGCGAAATTAATCAGCGAACTTTTGAGCCCATCAAAAATTGAGTAATTTCATTATATTAATTTCGGCAACCAGATATACTGTGAGAATGGTGTTATCTAGAGTAGCGTAGCGTATTGGTAACGTTAATGATGCACATTATTAAATGAGAATTATGTTTTTTGCTTCTTATACCTCATTATTATATTATATATAATCTCATTATTATTTTATGCATATTGAGATTGTGAGATAGAGAATTATAAATTTTGATTTATGATTGATATTGACATAAGCGATATAGTATGGGTGCACTTATTTGTTTTAATTTTTATATAACTGAAATATTTAAAAAAATCTTATTGATAGAATATTTTATTAAAAAAGCATAAAGTCAAAGATTTCATTTTATTTAAAAACAATTTTGAAATCATACTTATTTTGAAAACGTAATGATATCAGCTATTGTATAGAAAGTTGCGGACGGACATTCAAAATTATTATTATTGGGAATGGAGATAATTTTATGTTTATAGTTTACTAGCTGTTTAGATCAATCAAATAGTGTATAATTTTATAAAAAACAGGCAAACATTCAGTTTTATATATTTAGAAATTAAGAACAGTGAATGTGGTTGGTTAAAAGTTTGTGAGTTTTCTGAAATTAAGAAATAAGAAAAAAATGATCAACAAATCCGAGAATGGGTGAGGGTGATTAACCACTAAGTTAATCGATTCAATTCGATCCACTCAAATTCATTTTAAAGTCTCAACAGATGGCACTGTTGGAAGAATGGTGAAATAAAGAGGTAAAAAAATACTATATCTAAATAAAATATATTGATGCAATGAAGAATGTAGATAATTCAGGAATGCCCATCGTGTAATAATTTATTAAGTTAAATTATAGATGTGTCACCGAAACGAAGCTATTTTTTACTAGCCGTAGACCCGCGAAAAATCACTGGACGTATTATAATTGCAAGATTTTCAAGCTTTTTGAAAATTCATATATAGAAAACCATTTCATTTTTTTCAATTGACTATTCATTTTAACCTAAAACAAAATGTTAATGACGACCTTTGCGTTTTGCTTGAGTCGCGCGCTGATAACGCGTCACACCCTAATTATCTAATGTTTTAATTCCGGTAAGTTACAAATTTATGGATCAACAGATAGACGGATAGACAGATAAAAAACGAAATTAATTTATTTAGGTATAGAAAAGCATTTTTTTGTTTATGAATGGAAAGAAGCCTTTATTGGGTGCCCGCAGAGCTTACGATCGTCACCGATTCCACTCAATAGCACATATCTTTAAAATTTTGAATACCCGACAAATAATTTTTTTCAGATGTAAAAGAGCTTCGTATCTGTGAAGCATCTGTAAATTATCTTAATTAATGACTAATTAATTGTGTTCCTAGAACATACTTATAAATATGTTGTGTAATAAATTTACGCAACATGGCGAAGACAGCGAAGAGAATACGTAACAATAATAAAGAGGATAAAAACAAACAACAGCGGCCCGTCGTGAAAGGTTAAAAGAAACAGAAATGGATAGGTCACGCTGCTCGGGCAACTGACTGATGAACTTTGAACAAAAAATGACGATAAACAGTGTTACCCGAGACGTTTGTACTGGGCAGACCGACAGTATGTCTTTTGCAGCCCCGCACAGTTGATATATAGAAATATCTCGAGAGCACTTTACCCTGTAGTGTACTGATGATGAGTGCTATTTTTATTAAGGTATTTACTGATTCGTATGGTAAAAAATGTATGAATCAGCATGGATGATTAGAATGGTGTTTTCCATGCAATTATGTTAACATATTTTTTTTTAAATTACATTTTTTTAATTGATGATTTTTTAGAACTCAATTCAGTGATAATTAAAATTATAATATTTTGAAATAGTTTCTGATAATGTTTGTAAACAAGCGCACGCATTGATTACATTAAAGCATGACTTTTATGCAGACATATATATTGGAAAAAATACAACGAAATAAATTATTTTACTGACAGAATATTATGATTTATTAAAATCAAAATACTTTAATAATAATTACGGTGATTGGAATATTCCGAGATATATATTTTAATTAGATTTTTTTTCAAATATATGCTAACGTAAATATCATGATTTAATGTCCTCACAGCACGCCCCTGCTATGTGCATTTTACACCGGGGAAATATGATTTTTATATTGTTATAAAATAAAAATGACATTAATTTTCCCGTGAATTTTTTTACATTTTTCGGAAAATGGTTATCCAAAGGCGTAACACCTTTGTAATGTCATAGATATGATATCGTTAATTTACCTTTCAGTATGACAATAAAGACAATGCACATTGCATGTGCGTACACTGCAATGTTACATGAATATTATACATTTACAAGTACTTAATCGTAATCTACGATATTAAAAACACGCTTGATGTACTTAATTCAAAATCAAATTTCTTCATGTGCTGGAATATTACAACAAATGATTCCGATTCTTTGTTTTTCTTACCGGAAATATAAAAAGCACACAATGCTACCACTAGGTGGAGAAATATAATAAATGATTTCAGATAAATCACTAAGAAAGATAAATAGAAAAAAAAATTATCGAAAAAATGAATACCTCACCAGTGACTGTTATGATTTTTTTTTTAATTTTGGCATAGAGTACGTTTGATGCAAGCTAACGAGCACAATTGCACTCATAATCATTCTTTATACGGCAGTTACGTTATCAATAGTGACAGAGCTTGGCGCGGGGCGTGGGTAATCTCAAGCCTTTGTGTTTATTATGTTGGTTCCGAGCCAAGAAGCCTCGCCGTAAGCTCGGGATACCCTTAATCTTAGTATAAGGCTCTTAAAGCTTGATTTAGTCTTTAAGTGATGGATCATTATTTGAAAAGTTCGCAACACTCATGAATTCACTTTATTAATTTGTTTTTTGCATGTCGCAATTTATGTATTTTTTACAAGTCATAATTTAATTTAATTCAAACTCGTCAAACTTAAATCTCATATAATATAGCTACAGTACATTTGTAAAAATAAATACCAGGGCGTTGAACAATTGCGTTCAATTTATGTTAACTATACATTTTAGTACTAGCAAAATATTCATCTCGTTATTCCTACAAAATCACGAGTAATAATGAGATGTCTACTTCTGCATATAGTGGGTGGAATATAGCGGGTGTTTCAACGAGATATATGTAGGATTTCATTATTACCTAAAAAAAATTTAAAAAATTACCACAATTTAAAAAAAGTATTGAATGCAGTCATCGAGGTTTACTAATTTAAATTCGGGATTTTATAAGAAACATAGAAATTTATAAGGAACATGGTTTTGGAAAGCGTAGATATACATATAAAATAAAAAAATTCAGTACATTTTTAATTAGTAATCCTCGGTGACTGCGTTAAAAACTTTCATTGTTTTTGGATATTGACCTTTTATACCTCACATAATAATATATTTATTATGTATAAAGTAGCATATCATCTGAATTTCCGCATCGGTTTTTCTTACGATTTCTCGAAATTTTTGATCACTTACCACAATAATTTGGATGTACTTCAGAAATGGCCGTATAATCGACGTTGAATTTAAAAGCGTGTAGTGACTAAAGATTATTGTTTTTAAATTCGGTCCAATATGATTTTTGTGCGAAAATCAGCATTGCTCTCAAAGTTTTCCGGGACTAATCTGTGAATTTTCGTTGCAGCCAATCGTCAGCAGATTGATACTGATTTATTGTGCCAATTAAACATTATAAACGTACAGCCAATATTGTAAAAATTCGACTAGTGTGTGTAGGTAAGGGGAATCGTTCAATTGCTGTGAACGATAGCAAATTGGGGTATTTGGGTCTTATTTGACACTTGCATTCATTTCGGCAGTATAATTGATTGAGTGAAAAACGTAAATGCTTTGTTTTATTTTGATACAAATAACGATTTCATTTGGCTAACATTAGCAAAATGAACGAATTATGCAGCACAGAAAGAATTTTTTCGTATTCAACGTTTTATAATCAATAAAACATGATTATGTTTGAACATAAAAAAAAATCTGCAATTAAAATCATGCACTTGGTATTGAAACACCCATTAGTATTCGCGAGGCTTGTAAATTTTTGATGAGATAAGCAATTTTGGGTATGATGTGTGATTGTTATTAAATTTTATTTATGATTGGGTAGTGAAATTTAATTCAGAGCATCACGATTGTTCGCCTAATTATAAATTATCGATTACCAACTATTGTAACAATCGGACTTAAATCACCCAATCACAGATAAAATAAAGTTCAAGACTTAAAATATAACTTTTAAGATGAGTTTTAAAAACACAAGTTGCCGGATTAAGGTCTTACACAGTCTTGAGATTCTGTAACAAACTTAACAGTACACGGAGATTAAATGTTTGCTATTATTTGTACAGCTAAAGCGGCGGTTTGGAACTTTCCAATTGAATTTCGTTGTACAGTTCGTTTGTGGAAGATCTGTCTTGTAAATAAGTCTTAAAAGCTCTTTTCTAGAGTCTTACCGTACATAAATATGAACTGGGCAAAGAAGAAATGAACATAAACTAAACAGTTTTAGATTGCTTATAGAATAACTACTAAAAAACTTAATTACTTACACTTAGTCCAATCTGAATTTTCGAATTATTTTTTAATTGGTATAATAAAAGAAAATTATTATTATTTAGGTATTGGATAAACGATATTACAAATTTTCATCAAGGATATCGTTAAGCATTAGTTAAAGTGAAATATGAAACGTCGTTTACAAATAACATATATACAACCTCCAAAATGTTGTAGTCAATCGTGGGTGGATTCGGTAAATGTTACATTGAGTAAAGTGATCATTTTTGCCAGCCGTATGATAAGTCGAAAGCCCTATAAACTTCCCAAAAGACTTCCATACCTCCATACCATTTTTAATTGCTTCGTCTCTGTTTTACATCTTCGTCATCTATAAATAATTTATCTTTATTAAAAACGGATATTTTATAAGAACCGTACAGATTCGATTTTCGACGTTTCGCTGGAGTCATATCATAGGGTATTTAGGAGAGTACCCTCTCGCCACATGGGTCAAGTGATGACGTCGAGAATCGAATCTCTACACATCTATACGGGTCGCATAAAATATACGTTTTTCTTTCAATACCTAAATAACGTAATATGATGATACCTAAAAATCGTAGAACGACCATAAAATAAATCTTAAATCTTTAATTAAGGATAAATAATAGAAGTCTCACAGAGATGACGCTAATTTATATCTGAGAAAATTGGATTAAAGTCTCTTATACGATGGCCAAGGCTTAAAACCTATATGAGCTAGCTGAAATCTTTAAATGGTCATTACATTTTGTACATATTTATATTTCAAATTAAAAAAGCTTGTTTGTTTCATTTTAGAAATTCTTAGGATACGAAATAAACGGTAAATAAAGTCTTGGAGACTTGTTTATTGACTGATCAACTTGTATCAAGAGGTATCTTCCTATATTATAGGAGAAAAACACACCCTTTCATTAAATTTTTGTTTTTTTGTGATACGTTTCGTTGCAGGGTTCTAGACCTATTATATCTTTAAGAAATTAAAAAATAGAACACCGATTTATTTTTTATGTTATGTTTATCAATGTGTAATTTTTTATATGTATTACAACTATATATATGTATAGTATGTTTCCTTCACCTTAAAAATAAAATTTGGTATTATGTTTAAAAACATTTGGCGTTCAATTTCATTTGCACGATTTTGACACTATTAGTGTAGAGCGGCTCTAAGTTTCTGCGCACTTACACGAGGCGCAGAGCAGTAGCTTTATAAAACTCGACACCGAGTGCCAGCCAATTACAAGTTACAACTGCATTCAATAAGAAATATAATATGGGCGGGAACATTGTAATGAGTTTTGATGAATAAAAGGGAAGGTAATTATTTCCAAATCGTGTTTTTCATTTACAACTCGGGCGCCATAGCGGCGAATACGTTACAATATTCTTATTCAACACATTCCATCGCAACAATTGCAATACTAACTATCAATCAAATTCTGTGATACACAGAATATTGGGAACTTGTAATGAATATGGTTGCATGATTGACATTTTCGTCGACAGTCTGGAGAAAGTAAAGTTCACACTTAAAGAGGCAATACTGCTTCGTTACTGACTTCAGCTGTTAATATGTAATGGTGGGTAATATATATTTTTCGTACACATTGCCGCTTTGTACTTTATATTTTTAATTTTTGTACTCATGTTTTGGTGCTATTCCTGGTACTTTTAATAATTTGCTACTTGTAATTTATATTGTTTAATGTATGTTCTTTTTAATTTTATGATATATTTTTTTATGTAAAAGCCTATACGCATTGCTGCTCGTTACCTACTCTACATTTTTAATTTTTATACTCATGATTTGGTGCTATTCCTGAAACTTTTAATGTATGTGCTTTTTGAAATTTATTTTAAACTCTTTATGTAAAAGCCTAATGGGCGTAAACAAATAAATAAATAAAAAAATAAATAATTTTATTATCATCTCGAATATTTGATATCCACTCTCCGGCAAATTTTAATATAGTTTAAATCATTTTAATATAATTTATCATTTTAATATAGTTTAGGAATAACGGGATTCTGTAATTTCTGCAAGTATAAACAACCCCAATCTTACCAAATCCATTTTATGTACTCTTTATGTAAAAGCCTAATGGGCGTAAACAAATAAATAAATAAATAAATATAAAAATGTTTTGGGTACCTACATAATTATTATGAGGACTAGAGGACTAGGAATTTTCGTTTAAAGGGTGCATTAATATATTTCGGAAGCTTATGCAGTTTTTTCATCCACACGCTCTTTACTGTATAAATATACTATCTATCTAAAACCCAACGGACCGTTTATCGTATTGAGTAGGGTGAGAGTAAAAAATGTGTATTTTTGTACCTTTGGAAATTCTATTTTGAAATGTTGACACAAAATTTCGAATTTGTTTTTCAACCCTGTTTCAATTGCGACTCAGTTTGAGACTATAATATAATTATCTTTGCATCCAGACCATGTATTTATAAAATATTTTGTATAATAAATATTGTCCAGAATATTTTTAGTATGTATGTTAAAATTTTTGAAGAACACAATGCTGGATTTTATTATAGAGGGAACATCATAAATCAAGATATATTATAGATGTCTCTTAAAGACGAAGCTATTTATATGCGAATGTTGGTATGGATGTTTTACGGCTGGCTTAAGTTATTTCTTTATATCGAAAATGACTACCATATCTATTAATTTTTTTGGAAGTTCTATATTAACATAAGACAACCAATTCCATATGTGACTATAGGTATTATTACTATAGCCATCTGTGGTTGAAATTTTTCATCCATGAACTTCCGTGCTATGAAACAGTATAGATGTCGCCGTCGAAAATAAGATATCTTTTTTTGACTTGAGCTTTCTGAAGAAATATTCTTTTTATATGTATTTAATATTCATCCAAATTATTAACACGTACAGTAGAATACACCTAAAAATTATTTCGATTTTCAGCCACAGATAGTGGTAGTAAAAATACATCTCACATATGAACAAGGTATGAAAATTAAACATATGTACATACAACTTCCAAAATTTTGATACATGCGGTAGTCATTTATGGGTGCAATTGGTGAACGCTTACGCATAAGCTCTTTAAACACTCAATAGACTTCCGTACCTACTTTCTCATACAAATAGCTTCATGTATTTGAGACACCTTTAGTATATCGTGATTGATGAATATTGTTTTATAATTCGCTCACTTTTTAATAAACTTTTCACACATTTATCACTGAATGTTTGACTCACCGATTCTTTTAGAAAAATGATTTCGCATTTAGTATTTGTTTGATATTTGAAAAATTTATCAAGCGTTGGGTTTTGCGGCGATGCTTTAGGCAAGTCTGTCACTAGCACGCACTTATTTATTTGATGGAGTCAACAGAGTGGTAGGGTAAAGGGATTCGGTTGTACGCATATGATGGATAGGGATTTTACCGCAGGAGTCGGCGGTATCCTGGCACATCAGTTTTGCTTCAACCATATTCACACATCTTCTCATGCACGCGCTCCGATTGTTTGCTTTTAACAGGGCCGTCCTCCTATATTTGGTTTATCTGATAATGATAGATCTTTCGGGGAGGCTCTCTGTTCCCGTTTCCTCAAACATTCATCAGATACATTTTCTTTACCACCCTCTTCTTACTCTTACATATTCAAATAACCTCAACGATCCTTTCTTTATTCTATTTACTACGCCACAGCCAGAATTAAACTCAGTTGTAATTTTTTTATTACTTACTCTAAAGATTTCACACATGAGTCGTAATGAACGCATTTCGGCCATAATTTCTGATTTATCTATATAAATAAAAATGTAGATGTTCGTTTGTACAAAATCGATAACCTCTGAAAGTTCCTCACCGATTGCTTTTAAATTTTGGTCAAACGTTACATTCGATTAGAGGATGTTTTTGTTTACCTAATTTGTGTTCATAAACCTACTATTAATTTATATAAATAAAAACGTAAATTTTCGATTGTCCAAAATCATAAATCTCCTAAAGTTCTTTTTGACGCAACGTTGCATTCGAATTCGCACAAATTATTTGAAAAAAAGGCGCAGGTACCTACCCTTTCAATATTGATAAATATTTAGATATAACATTTTTCAAATTCAAATTTTTTTATAACATTCGGTCGTCTTTGCTTAGATAAAACCTTTGAACCGATAAGAAAGTGCAGCCAATCGTATTGCGATATCTATACCTATAAAACTCAATGGATGCTCAATGATGGAACTACAATGGACGGAGGCTACATAATCAGCGCAAGACAGGGACGAATGTAGGCACCTTATCGATACAATAGGTCCCAGACCCGAATAGGACAAGGGGAAGAAGATGAGAGATGAGATGAGATTAGACTTGAAGAGAGTATCTGCAAAAAATTTTTCTGTTAATAATGGACTAGCTCCGTCACAATAATGCACACGCCCATTCTTTTCATCTGATTCAAGCTGTCTTGGCTAAGCACAGCATTCTCTCGATGTAAAAAGCTCTCTACTCTCCCGACATGGCACAGTATGTTTTTTGGCTATTCCCAAATTGACCCGATTCGAATTAAGAGAAGACATTGAGCGGAACGAAACTGCCCAGCTGAACACCATTACAGAATATGCGTTTCAGAAGTGTTTCCAACAATGGCGGGATTGTTGGCAGAAACAGGCGAATGTGTTTCTGCCTAAATACACAGTAGTGGAGATCTATATTTATATATAGTATACTACGACAATTTAACATAAAATAAAATATGTTAGGGCAATAGTGAGATATTTGAGAGTTCGCTTATCATGTTAGAGTTTGCAGGATCGACACTTGGATCCTTCTAATACCAGTAAAGTTGAAAATTAAACACAAGAGAAAGAGAAAATAAAAATGTAAAGATATTTGTAAACGGGCGATTTCTAACGTATTTTTAAATTTAACTGGGGTACCCGCTGAATAAATATATTCTATGATCAAATGTTATAGGTTTATGTTCTTTATTTTCATAATTTCTATTTATTTTGCTGTATAGTTTCATTCGACTAGCGTTACATTTCCTGAACAAAAGACTATGGCAGCGCTAATGAATGCAGACAAATGCAAATTAAAGGTAGAAATGGGTAAGGTTACTAGTTAATAGGCGGGAATTTAGTAACGATCCAACACGAAAAGATCGGGAAAATATTACGCGGACCACGTATTAAAAACACGCTCTTGCTAATTATAAAATAACTTCGTGCAAAATATAACTTTATAAATAATCCAAATCAGGCGCTTAATAGTAATTTCAATATGTTTAATAATGTTTTGCTTTTCTAACCAAATCGCAAATATTCAGACAGAGCTGGCAAAATTACCAAAAAGTTTTACTATAGGTAAATCGGTAAAATGTAATACCGGTTTACCTATAATTTATCGGAGGTAAATTTACAATCATGCCTAGGATAATATATTATATCGCTTTAAAAGTTGTTAAATTGGAAAATTCTTAGATCGGGTGAATATTTTTGGTCTATTCAGTTGAGATGGTATCTATAGTAAGAGCCAAATTGTATTTTTTTTAAATAAAAAATAGTCATACGTACATGGAATACGTATCACATCAATATTCTCACTATTTTCAAACTAAGCTAAACGCTTGAGCTATGAAAATAGGACTAACTTGCTGGTGTCCTGGAATGGGACTCGAACCACCGACCACCAGATCACTTCGAGCTTCGTGAGCATTAACACCAACAAGCTTACAGTTGAAACATTACAATGTTTGTATGTGTGTGTATGACATGCATTTTTTTCTTATTTACACTAACATTGGCTCAATACAAAAGAAGAAGACAATGGAGGTGCAACATGGGCGGGCCTCGATATCATACTTGCATAACACGAGTATAAAATTTGAGAAAAGTATGTAAACTCGTGTTTTTAAGTGTTTTCTATTTAAATTTAACCACAAAACCGCTCTTAATATGTATTATAAGAGAATCCTTTAATTTTTAGCGTAATACATAAAAAATGCCACGAGTGAATTTTTTTCTGGTTTGACTACACATTTCCTTGTCTTACATATGTATTATATATTTTACTATATTATATAATAATTATAAATCAAGTCTCCAGATATATACAGGCGCATATTTTAAACTTTTTTTCACAGAACCCCAAAGTTCCGCGCAATCCTTTTTGGGAAATGCAGATATTCAGTGACATACAAACCAGCGTTGGTTCGGACCCCGAGTCTTTGCTAAGAAAAATAAATTACATAACTGTGAATTGGGTTTCGTGCGGTATCTTATGCAGCGTGAAATGAAATTCGATAAAATTTCGATGTGCATCGGTGGCACACTGACATTTTAGTACCTTCGGGATTTTACTCGCGTTACCCCATAGCGGATCCGGCCCGGATCACACATGTACATTTTATAAGTTTAAAACAAATATGTATTTAAAATGATTATTTGCTAATTAATAGATATTACTCACGAGACTGCAGAAACAGAAATATTTAAGGATTTCCCAGCACTCTGGATGTTTGAAAGAAAATTAGAAAATACTAGAAGGTTCTGGAATAAACGGTGGAAATGTCAAGTTTATTCGCTAAATGTCTGGAAATCCGAAACGGTGTATAAACGGTATGAAGACATTGCGGAAGACAGTCAGTGCGTTGTATCACAGAAGGCGTTGTTATAGACGATAGACGTTATAGAACCCGTGCGATTGACCATAAACAAGCGAAAGACAAAAATTTAGCGAAACATGTACCGACCAACTTTGTATTTGTGGAATTTTCTCGAATGACGAATGTGGAATAGGTCAGAATTTCGTAATACTTCTCCAGTTATGTTTGTGTTCAATGACCTCGGTAATAAATACAAGCTTTAATTTATTCTAAATATTTCCTTGTCTCCCACTGCCGCGATCCGGTGACAATATAATTATACGAGGTTAATTAATTGTAAGCTGACATATAAATTTAATTCTCTAGCTAGTATACATATAATTAGTTAGAATTTTGCGACATTATTTCAAAATACTCGTTTATAAATACTTATTTTACATCACTGAAAATATTCTACTGTTTCGACAGCAAAAAAATTGGTCGAAAGGATTTGTTCATGACTTGTTTGGGGTTCTTCTAAAATCGTCAACTACATCCACTCTATATTATAACGTATTATCATACGTATGAAAATTAATCATAATAACATGATTGATAAAACTCCCATACAAACAAAAAACAACGTGTTCTTCAATGAGAAGATGCTGAGAAGCGGACACTTTTGTAAAACAAAAAAACATTACCCACACTGCTTCGCAACCCGTTATTCTACTCAAATAATTTCATAATTTATGTATTTAAGTTAGTTTTAAATTATATCTGATTATGAGAGGGACTGCTCCCCCCGAAACAATAGTCTTGTTAAATTTATCTCAAAGCTAAAAGCTCAATTTAGTTTAAATTAAAAAAACTAACCCATAAAAACCAAGTTTTTATTTTACTCCCTTTCTTTGTAAATTAAGTTTATCATCATGTAATTAAATAATTGATTGACTGAAAATGCAACATGTCTAGAAAAATATCTGTCAAAAATCTCTAAAAATATCTCTTTATCTCCATTTGAATTTTGTTTTCGTTTTATTTCCTCGTACAATTAAAGACGAATTAAAACATATAAAATAACACTAAACTTACAGGTATTTAATATATTTCTAAAATGTCAGATATTTTGAGCTTTGATAAGACATTTCATGCTTTGAAAATTAAATTCTAACAACATCTGTCAGTCAATTTAATCAAGATTTTGATAGATTCAATTATCAGCAATATCGTACCTTATGAATTTCCAGCGTCAAATGATTTAAAATCGTCTGAATCAGATTTGAGTAATGTAGCAGAAATCTTAAAGAAATAAATTATTATTTGATTTTTTCCCAAAAAACCGAATTTTGCTGTCATCTGTGAACCAATTGTCATAAATTTTCGAAATTCGTAGTGAAGTACCTATTATACCGATGGAGTAATTCAAATTTTAAATATTTCGTGACGTCATCAGGCCGCCGAAAACTTTTCTGTAATAATTCCAATTTGAAAAAACCATAAGAATTTCTAAAAATCCAAAATTATACTATAATTATTTTTTTTTTAACGAAAATTTGATAGATCTTCTTGATCATCGCCACGAGTCAGCTTGCAAACTTTCAGCTCGATTGGGTGACGGGAAAAGAGTTAAAAATCGATCCAAAGTTTTTTCGTCAGACAGACCCCACGAGTTAACATAAAAATAAAAAAGACGAGTTAAAATAATAAAAAAATAAAATAAATAAAAAAACATAAAAACCCATAAAAACCCATAAAAACCAAGTTTTTACAATACTCCCTTTCTTATTTTCGGGTTTCGTGTCTCCATACAAGTTGTATGAAAAAACCATTAAAATTTTGAAAAATCCAAAATTATACAATGATTATTAATTTTGTTTAACGAAAATTTGATAGATCTCTTTGATCATCACCACGAGTTTGCTTGCAAAGTTTCAGCTGGATTGGATCACGGGAAACGGGTCTACCAGATGCGTCGGAATCTCTTCATACAAATTGTGTGAAAAAACCATTAAAAATTTGAAAAATCCAAAATTATACTATAATTATTAATTTTGTTTAACGAAAATTTGAAAGATCTTGTGATGGTCGACATAGAGATAGATTTAATAAATTTAGAAAATCTTAAAATAATAATATTCAAAAAAGTCAAGTATGGACATCAAAAATATATTTCTTCTGTTTGGAATCGTTTAAAAGTAAAAGCCTGATATATTTCTTCTTAAGATTCTATGTATTACAAGAGGCTAACAAAATATTGAATATTCAGCTATACAAGTAATATTTCTTAGATCTTTATTATACCATAGATATAATTCTGTGTTAAATTAATATCGTTTGCCAATCCTAATAGACTCGACCTTGTGAGTAGGTGCGAACGAGCCTTTATTATTTATGAATCGGAACAGCAAGTCTCGCGTGTAGCGGGTGCTTTACTGTTATTTTAACGAAACGGACCAATCACAGGCGCGCTTTGCCTTCGACGGGTTGAGCCGGAGGCGACCGTCCTGATGGCTGAATCCGGCCAATGGCGAGCGCCGGCGGTGAGGTCATCGGGCATAGGATGAGTCACTGCACTAGCGAGGATTTCAGAGGTATGGTGAAATCATTACTATAAAAGGAGCGAACTCGATATACTCAGCCCCTTCAGTTCGAGACCAGACTTGCGAGCGGGAGCGCTGCCCACCAGACTACCGACGGAGCCCTGAGTTCCAGAACAGCATTTGCGGACGGAGTTGCTGCCCGGACGTATGGAGGAATCTACCATTCATCAGTACCAGAGAGGATCATACCGCCACTGTGTAACAGCTAAGGAACACATTTATACTATCTATCGATTAATTATTTTCACTATTGAAATGTATTTATTTTGGGAAGATTTAAAATCGGAGCAATAATGTATAATTAATATCACGATTTCTTGTGTGATCTTGGCTCAATTAGTACGGGAATATCTCCCAAACGAATATATTTTGATGCATGGGGATTTTCATACCATTTGTATTAACAATTGATTTTACGGAGCTCTATAAGCAGTGCTTAATAGATTCATAATATTGTCGACGCGTTATGTATTGCATAACCAGATATCAATCCAAATCGTACGAGAAGTTCTTCCGAACGAATATATTTTAAAGTATGGGGATTTTCAAACTATTTTTTACTAATAATTGAATACACGTAATTCTATAAGAAATGCTTAGTAGCCTTATAATAATTGTGTTGCGTAAGTATTGCGCAATCCGGTCTTCAGCCAAGTCTTTATGATTTGAGTACCTCGGTACATCTGGCTTAACAAGTAGCTTCAGAACGACGAGTAAAGGACAGAATGGGGAGATCTAACTGAAATTGGAGTTTTCTGGTTTACGAACGTTGAGCTAGGTGAGGTTGTGGATGACGCTCGTGTCATAAGCCTGGAATTCGCGCAAGCCCCTGTGAGGTACTCTTAAAAGCGGGACCTCCCTTGTTGATCGGAGTGGCCACTAGACTCGACCTTCGCGCCTCATCCTGCTCAAAAACAGCGTAAACCAACGTCGTGAATTCTCTGACTTTGGAAGGATTTTCATGCCTGAATGCTATGAAATCTCAATAGAAAACGTTAACTTCTATTTCATCCTCTGTAAAAAGACAGAGCCAGATGCAGTACAAAAATCATTCACTCATATAGAGTAGCTGGGATATTATAAATATGTTACTAACACTCTAACATTTGACCAAAGTAAATGTTGCAAGATGCAGAATCGTGGGACGCCGCTCTGAAAAGGCATAATGAGATTGCACAATAATTTGTAACATCGCTGACTATGCCCGCAAAGGAGGCTAATGTCGTCATCAATTCGTACCAAAAGAGTACATGATTCTTCAAACACCGGCCTAAAAGAAAGGCGCCTCAAGACAACACCCATCATCAGAAACTCGTACCAAAAGAGTACGTACATCTCAATCATAAGCCTAAAAGAGAGGCGTCCCAGGATCACATCTCGTAAAGAAGAGATAGAGTCTCGGGATGCAGTAAGTTCCGGAGGAACAAGGGGGGCCGTTTAGTCACTTAGGAAGTCGGCCACCGGGTTTAGGCGGGCGCGGGGCCTCTACCCCTCTCAGCAGAGATGCTGAGGGTTTAAAAAACCAAAATTTATCATTCAAAGAAACTATTATTTCATATAAACTCACGGGCTGTTGTAGAATCCTTTCGAACAAACCATCCCCGAGACCTTATCTACTTATTTATAAAGAAGTTTCACTTCAAAAAATGTGGTATTTCGTAGATAGCAAATATATGTATTATTTTCCCACGGAATTAATATGAACAGGTTCATGCACGTATAAGACGGAACCATTCAAGGTAAGAATATGCTAATACAAAGTGTTTATAATTATGAATTTCAGTGTTATTTAATATGTGTGAATTTTTCCCTTTGCGCCGTTCGAACGATTTTACTGGTTTGTCTCAAATCGAAAATGTTTTATTTCTAATACACGAATTCTTCTGGTGAACGTATTTTATTGTAACATAAATGTATAGATTATTAGGTTCGTTAGATGATTTTATTACGTAATATTATGCAATTGTTTCCACACTGCTCCTATAAAAGACTTTGAAGTTATTACGATACACAACGGGGTCCTTCATCCATTAGACGAATCATGTGCCAATTCAACGACGTATTACGAATAGTATATATTATATTTATCGAGATTTATTCGCATTTATTATTTCTAGTAAAGGTTTTAGTATTGGTACCAGGCGCCATTATGAGGCGGAGATAGTTCATATTCATAGCCCGACTGTAATAGGTATTTTTGTCGCGTAAGAGGTAGCACTTTTAGGAATATAACTGTGTTTTATGTTTCGTCCCTGACGGACAGGATGGTATAGCTGTGGCTATTTAGGTAATATACTTAGTAAATGCAAAGGGCATTAGGTATTATCGATTTCAATATAGTATGCGAACCCAAGAAATTAGAAATATTTTAGTTCCTATAATTTCATTGAATATTTGCTGCAGAATAATATTTGATGAGAGAAGTAGTTAATATTCCATTCAAAGCAAAAGTTTTAGTCAATATCTTTATAGGTAATATTCAACAGCAAATTAAAAATATTTTTAGTTAATATTTTTAGTTAATATTGCATTCAAAAGCGCAATTTTCACAGAATAATTATTTCCAGTTAATAATATATATTTTAGTTAAATGTATAGTTAGCACAGGCAGAGTATTAATATTGTATAGAATACATTATTTATAATATTTCATAGAAGAATATAATTTATCTCACGATCATTATGTAGTTACAACGCAATTTGCAGTCGTTATGCAGAGCGTCGCGCGCTCACATATAAGAATAATGAAATATTTGATAATCCAATATATTGTATTTTGAACGCGACGGTTTGCTACTTACTAACCTTCATTTTTTAGTAGGACCCACATTAGGGTCATCTTACATCGTTAGCCGTGAAAAGAATATGATTTACATTGATTTGCAATGGAATGATTTGTATTATAGATTTGCTTCGCCTTATATATTCAACACGCACCCCATGGGATGTCTAACTCTGGTGCCGGACCAGGAGCTATACTAAATTATTATTAAATGTATCAAGGTCGCGATGCCCTACTGTCTACCTGGATCATTACAGTGGTGCCGGTGACCAGACAGGAGCGTATTCGTTGGACTCATTTGCATAGTAAAAAAAAAAAAAAAAAAAAAAAA
>JADDOH010000709.1:0-30269 GCA_016648135.1 Agrypnia vestita | reverse complement strand
AATACTAATTTATTATTAAACAATTATTAAACAATTAGAAGTGACCTGTATAATCTGGTCAAAGGAGTAGGAGAATCCTGCTTCGGAAAACCCCCTCAGACACATGGAATATATCAATATCCAAAGCGATCTTGTTCAGCATAGCTGTAGCTTTTCCAACAGGCATAACCATCGGCAGGTTGGTCCTGTAGATTGGAATGTGAAACAATCTATGCTGACGATGTCTAAGGTAATTATCAGGAACATACAAACCAATGCTCTGCATAATTTCAGTATTGTCGATCATACCGCGCAACAATCGATAAAAGTGTGTAATCAAATTCACATTCCTTCTAGTCTCTAAACTATTGTAGCCAAGCATACCCTGGAGAAACTCGGTTGGGTAAAGCCAAGGATAATGCCCGTACTCTCTCATGTAGAGATATCTCAGAAACTTCTTTTGGACTTTCTCCACCATAAGAGAGTACTTGCTCTCATGTGGCCCCCCAGATCATCGAGCCACTCTCGAGTCTACTCCGCACCAAGGAGTTGTAAAGAGTTCTCAGTACGCGGGTATTCTCGAAAACCCTGGCAGTACGCAGAACAAATCCTAACATTCTCAGAGCATTACCACTGATCGTCTCTATGTGATCGTGAAATGTCAGGCTGCTTACAAATTTAACACCTAGATCTTTAACATTCGATGTTCTTGTCAGATTTTGGCCGTTCATTTTGTAGCGAAAAAATAGAGTTTTTTGGGCCCTAGTGAAGGATGTAACCGAACACTTGGAAACATTAAACAAAAGTTTATTTCGTCTTCCCCATTCACATATATTTGATATATCTGTTTGGAGAAGATGAAAATCGTCCAAAGTTGACACCTTTAAGAAAAGCTTCATCCGCAAATAACAGAAAGCGCGAGTTTAAAATTACATTTTTTATGTTATTGATAAAAATCGAGAACAACAATGGACCCAGGTTAGATCCTTGCGGGACACCCGAGAAGGTATAGAAGCACTCTGACGCGAATAGACCGTAGGAGATGTATTGGTTCCTATTTTGGAGGTAGCTCGCCATAAATTTTAGCATACCATCCGAGAAACCAATCTCATACAACTTTTTCAATAAGACATCATGGTTGACTGTATCAAAGGCTTTGGCGAAGTCATTATATGAACAGTCTACCTGATGTCCCGCGTCCAGAGCTTCCGTGACATAATTTGTGAAAATCATCATATTGGTCTCAACCGAGCGGCCCTTCCTGAATCCATGTTGTTCATCAATTATAAACGGCTCTACTCGGGAAGCGACGGTTTTACTTATTATAATTTCAAATACCTTAGCTGGTGCAGAGAGAACAGCTACAGGTCTATAATTTTCTACGGATAACTTAGAACCACTCGTGTGTATGGGAGTAACTTTTGACGTCTTCCATGTTTCCGGGAAGACCCCTGTATTTACAGAAAGATTAAACAAAAAACATAGCGGTTTTTTTATCAGTTCCACACAGCCTTTTAAGAAGAATGTTGGAATGAGATCTGGCCCAAGAGAATGGGTATTACTTAGATTTTTAATAGTGTCGGCCACATCCTTTTCATTGATATATTGAACATCAATAGACTGTGCCCCGATCGGAGAACATGTTTTAGCAATATTAATATCGAGAAGCGGAGGTTCATTACTATAGACTGTTTTAAAATAACCTGCAAACGCCTCGGCAATATCTGCACCCCGTACCATTTTTTCGCCCCAAGTCATGGAATCAATATTCCCACCATCCGCTTTTTGGGATTTTATATAGGCCCAGAACGTATTAGGGTCTTTTAGAATATTGTTTTCCATACCGGATATGAACTCTCGGTGTGCCAATCGAATGCTACGTCTTACGATAGATCTGTAATGTCCAAACATTTCATAATCGCTGTGACGGCCAAAGGCTTTCCAGTTTTTATGATAGAAATGTTTAGTTCGTATATCCCTAACAATATCCCTAGAAAACCATTCCGGATATCGCCTTCCGCCGGTAGCCTGAGATTTTCGTGGGAAGCAGGAATCTAGTACACCCTCGACAGTATAATAAAAATATTATACCGCCTCGTTCACATCCGATATGGTGTACATCTCGCCCCAGTCGGTAGCGTCCATAAGAGAGTACAGTCTGTCGAAGTCACCTTTATCAAAGTTCCAGCCCCTCCGACGAACCGTACCCTCTCCGGGAACTCTAGTTCGACGGGGGCGATATGAACTCGGATTGTAACAAAATTCAAGTGCGGGATGGTAATTATCTTCTTTCGTAAGAGGTGATAATGACCGAGAAATATCAACTGCCCTTTTACAAAATATTAAATCCAGAGTTCTATTTCTGGAGTTCAAAATATTATTATACTGCGAGAGACCTAACATAGAGCACAAAAAAATTAAGTCAGCTTCTACGCTCGAATTGTCACGAGCTGACTGCAGGTTAAAGTCTCCCAATATAATGAGGTTTTTATCCTGAAGTAGTTCTAAACTGGATAACATCTTATCGAAGAACAGTCGATACATATCAGTCTCACTCATAATGCATACACCTCTTCGCGAAAACTTGTATTTAAATATGTATATATATATATATATATATAATATACCCACCAATAAGGCCTAAGTCTTCCTAGCCTAGGTCTTCTCAGGGAGACCATTTACAGAAAACGCGAGATATTCCAGAATCTACTTTTGTTACATACAATAACGCTCGCGGAAACCTCAAGCAAAACATTTATATATACATATATAGATATATCTCTATATATATCGTATTATATTATATATATATATATCATATCTATATATATGTAGAACTAACACAATCTTGTACCCGTAAAAGCCTTCGATTTACATGTACTATATATATCTATAATAATAATAAGAAATAAAAATGAAATTAAGAGAAATACACAAATATCATTTGTGTATTTGTATTGTGTACTTCGCTTAATTTCATTATTTCTTGCTTTTTTAATATTATGGGACCTCGCTTCCGTAAATAATGAAAAATATAAATATATATATATATAAATATATCTATATATATATATATTAGTATACTATATATATAATATAATATACATTCGAGGAGTTACCGAAAGGTTGAGCCGGGTACTAAGAAAGAAAAATATTAGAACAGTCTTTGGAACGGACCGCAAAATTGGGGATATATAATCTAAACCAGTAGACAGGCCGCCAAACGAATACATGAGCGTATATTCTATCCCATGCAAAGATTGCCCACAAACATATTATGGCATGAGCAATCGCAGAATATCGCATCGTATTTCGGGACACGAACTGGATATAAAAAACAAGAAAACTACCTCGACCCTAGTGATGCACACTATGACCGAAGGACATCGCATAGATTTCGAAAATGCACGGACAATTGCAAAACTATCAAATAACACACACCGTATACTCAGAGAGGCCCTAGAAATTCACAAACACGATTTATCCATGAACACAAGAGACGATGCCAAGAGATACATATCATACAGTGATTAACAAAACAAAATATAAAAATGAATCAAATGTAGAAAATAAAAATAAAAACATTAAACGAAATGTCGACAATCCTAGCACGGGTAAAACCAGCAATTATAATAGAACAATCAGTCCAACGCCCCCCTCCCGCCGCGCCACCAATCAGACAAGACAAAGTACTTAGCCCGCCCCCGCTTTCGCCACCATTACCACCACCCCTACGGCGAAGTCAGAGAAATTGAATAGTTATCTCTGAACTGTCAGAGAGACCAGCTTGAGAATGGTTATCCCAGTGTAACCGAAATATAGCGCAAAAATAAGATATTTTTACAAATCCGCGAAGTTCCCGAAAAATAACCTTTTCATAATGCATATATATATATATATAGATATATATATATATATATATATATATATATAGATATATATTAATATACTATATATATTATATATTTTTTTTTTTTTTTTCAATCAGACCAAGGATAAGAAAGTTATCGATATGAGTGATATGTGTTTAATTGCAATACATTTACGTATATAAATATATATATACCTACCACACATTATATATTTGTGATACGATGTATGTATATCAAAATATAAGTGTAAGTTATTAAAAAAAATGTAAACAATTCTGCTTTCTAAAATGTCACCATGGATTTCATTATAAATACTGTCGTGCAAAAAAAATATCTGGACTTTTCCGTGAAAAAGAAGAACTTGTTTTATTACAAAGAAATTTTGAGAAACCTTGGCATATTGTTAAGGTATTTAATATAATTTAATTGGAAAAGTTAGATTATCGATCTATCTATCAAAACCCGATGATCATGTTAACATTTACATTTACAAGCGATTTACTGGAATATTCTGAGAATTTATGAAAATATAACACCGTTTCAAGCATTAATAATGAAGCAGAGGTCCTAAAGTTAGTAAACTTCACGCGAAATACCCAAGTGGAATATTAAGGAATACAGCTTTAAAGATGCAGTTTCAGCTTAGCTAGAGAGGATTTAATTAAAAAATAATAACCAACAAGGAGATGCAAACATTAATTAATATACATAAATGTTTATATCTCATGAGTTTGTTTTTACAAAATTCTTTCTCTTGGACAAACTAATCATGAAAATATTAAACAAACGATATGTCAAACGATACTCCGGTACATTAATTATAAAATAAACTTCAATACACTGAAATTATGGATGTCTCCATATCAACGAATTGGTGCACTCAGTCAACTTCAGGGCGCTGTGTCTTGTAAACCGTACAATCAGGAGTGTTGAAAGATAAATCATAAGCCATGTGTGTGATATAAACATAAAATCAGAAGAGAGTCAATTCATTAAGCATATATTACTTTTTATGGATCGTTCGGAATATATTTTAACAAATTCGCAATGAATATTACGGGACGTGGCATTGAGAGTCAAAGCATTGAAAATTAATTTAGTTAATTTATTAACTAATCCTCTCAACTAGAAATATCTATTAACATATTGCACTCGATTTCTGATTTTATCTTTATATCACACACACGGCTTATGATTTATCGTTCAACACTCCTGATTGTACGGTTTACAAGACACAGCGCCCTGAAGTTGACTGAGTGCACCAATTCGTGCCGCTCACGTAACCCTCTCGCGCGGGTGCGAAAAAAGACAACAAATTTTACATCTATTTTCAATCCCTTTTCATAATTATGCGTCGTTAACTTTCCGAGATATAAGCGTATTTTTTTAAAAAATATTTTTCAGATTTTCGAACAGACACCCCAAAACCTCGTTTCGTTTATAAAGATTATGTCAAAGTTAAAAGAACGAGTCTAAATAGACGTATCACGAATTTATGTGTAGCAAAAAAAATTATATGAATAATATATTGTGTACGCAGTGAAATGAAGTATGGCAAAAATGATTGAGAAAAATAAACAACAGAAGTTTTACATTGAAAATGGACAGTGAAAACAAGCATTTTTCTTGTGGCGTGGCAGGGTGCTAGGTCTCGTAGCTTAAGTCAAAGGCCATGCATCGCCAGCTACGGTCACGTCCGTGGCGTAGACTGGACAGAACACGCTACGCGCACGGAGAGCGGAATGCCCATACAGCTCATAAAGTTGCTTTTTGGCTTTTTATCTTTCATACAACTTTTCACATTTTTATGCGACACCACAATCGCCGCGAACCTCTTTCCGTGAAAATGTTTTTTCTCGCTCGCTTTATTTTATGGCACTGACTCGCGCCCATATTCCGGGAATATTTTTTTAACCTGTTTATTTCGTTGATTAATGTAGAAACTTAATTAGTTCACTTTAACATTTTTTGTTTGAAATGTATGGATAGCAGAAAAATGATTTATTAAGTTAAATATT
This sequence comes from Agrypnia vestita, assembly GCA_016648135.1. Classification (NCBI taxonomy): domain Eukaryota; kingdom Metazoa; phylum Arthropoda; class Insecta; order Trichoptera; family Phryganeidae; genus Agrypnia; species Agrypnia vestita. The sequence continues at coordinate 24,400 of JADDOH010000709.1, read as the reverse complement.
TTCTTATTATAAAAGAAATAGCACTTTATTTTCAATACGATGAACTTGGTTTTAACCACATGCCTAATTAGTGCCTTACTATTTTGTCTACATTTAATTTTAATTTTTTAAGCTACAACAGGCTATGGGGTCCGATTAACATAGCAAAACACTTGATAAAAATACACATGGAAATAAAAACACTTGTTTTAAAGTTCTATTTTTTTGATTTTCTGAGACGCGTTTCGCCGCGAGGGCATTATCAATCTCATCATAATCGATTGATAATGCCCTCATAAGGCGAAAAACTTCTCAGGAAATAAAAAAAATAACACTTCAAAAACAAGTGTTTTTATTTTCATATGTGTGATTATGGAATTCTTTAAACTTACCTCTGAAACAATAAACTTGATAAAAACATCCAGGTTTGAGAAAATTACATACAAGTTATATGATCTCACCAGGAATCGAACCGAGAATGTAACCTGTATGAGAAGCCGGTGTCATTCCCACTGGATTACGTGGGCCGTCCACCAGTGTCTTATTTTTATGATTCCGAATTATTCCATTTATAAAGTCTAATAAGTCATATATCACCTGCTCGTTTTTAAATTTATTTTCATATTTCATATCGACCAGGTATTTCATATTGTCCAATTGTGCTATGTCTATGGCGAGCCAGACCTGCCTGAACTCTAGCCTCTCGAGCGTCCCAAACGGACCAATCGTGCTCGAGGGACATCGCCCAACGAGAAGCCGAGGCGCCCGCAAAGTAGCAACTCATTCCCTTACCACCCGCCGTCCGCGTTGCCACGCTTAAACTCGTGCTCCTTATATTGTTGTCTAACGCATTCTCAAACATGTAAAGTATTTGTGACTTCAATAAACCAACGAGTTAAATGCGAGTATATTTTTCTATTCATATTACGTACACATTCACACGCCTTCAGCGTTCACTCGACATGCATCAGACTGATTGGGCATTTTGGCAGAGGTGCAGAATCACATTGATTCCTTCGCGGATACACACGCACATTATCATTCAATCATATTCGCCACACTGGTGACACAGATTTGATATTTAATACTATACAACCCATCTGCCACACGTCCAAAGTAATAACAATTTTCAGAAGATCACTCTTTAAACAATATTTGTCATATATCGTAGAATCTGTGCAAGAATATGTAATTAAAGATATTTATCATTTTATATATTTTTATTTCACAAGTCAGCTCATGTTACCAATAAACTTCCTAAACGTTAAAAAATATACATGTATTTGGAAATATAACAAATGTGATATGTGAAATAATTTAAAAATTGCATACTTAGCTCAATAAATTATGAACATTGCGGATATTGTCGATATTGTGCTTAGTATAGTCGATAGGTGTGACATATAGCTATTGACGAAATAGCTGTAATTTTTACTACTGATGTAAATAAACAAATAATAAATTGAGTCTTGTTAAAATTAAAATTATTTTATTCCTCAAAGTGAGTTAATTAAAGTAGACAATTTAAATAAATGATCTGTAGACTTGAGTGTCTTCTTCCCGTCTTCGGCATTCCGGGACATTCTCATAATGAAACCTCCCGGTTAAACAGCAGTGCACCGCTATTTAGGGTTAGGTTTTGGCAGCAGGCTCTCGAGGAATTTTGCTGAGAGACTAAAGGCCGAAAGAGGAATGCAAACTTAGATACTAGACAATTGCATTGTGTTTAAATAGTTAATAATTATTTTCGTCTACGAAGCAGTTGTAAGCAAAAATATTATTTTTAATTGATAACAATATAAGATTTTTATGATTTGTTACAAGAAAAAAGAACTGAGTAGCTAGTTGATATCATTTATACATATTGACACGAGATGGTAAAACCTGAAGCAATTATGAACTATCGAAATCTCTCGAACGGTCCACCGGATTTTGGAAACATCGAGATTTATATTCCCTATAAATAGCGATCGACCGGCTACTGCGTACTCAGTGTATCAAATTTGCATTGCCAAGCGCGACATAAAAATCCACAGACAAAGACAACGGAACCGTGCGTTAGTGTGGCCAGTATGTGTATTCCAGCGATAGAAGAAGTAAATCAAGAAAGTACCTATCAGCGAGAGAGAAGTTTTCTAGTGCGAACCTAAGCGAAGTAACTTGCATCAGTATATGAGAGACAAGTTATTCAGAAGTGACATAGTAGTGAAGATTCTTGAACGAATTCAGTGAATAAGTGACTGAAATATTCTAGAAACATTAAGAGTGAATTTAAGAACAGTGCTCCGATTAAATTCGTGTTCTGTGACTTCGTGAAGGAAATTTTTATTTTTATTTTTTTCCGTGGTCGCAGACACAGCAGCATTAAGGAAAAAACAAACGGCGCGAAAACAAATGAATAACTAATTTTTAAAAAGGAATATCATGGCTTTTGAATGACTTTTATTTGAATATGGAATTTCAAGTCGAATGTCGAACTTTAAATTAGCCAAAACTAGAAAATGAAAATTTTAAAGGACCTAATATCTCAAAAGTGTAAATTCTTTTTTGTCCTTAATTTCAGAATTACTTTCAAGACAAGAAGGGATTTTTTATGATAATATATTTCGACAAGCAGACACAGTGAAACTCAAAGCACTTAATCGGGCTAGTTAACTTTTTTAAGCATTCTTACCTACAACCATACAATGTTAGTAAATCGAGAGATGTTAGACTCCTCGGAAGATGCGAGAAGCACCTCGGGGAGTGAATGGTTCCAACTGTAAACTACCTGTCGTTCGTCTAAAATACTCTCACAAAAGTTACAATAAAATTTCTCACTGAGTAACCATTTAAGGTATAAAACAAAGTCATTTCAAGATAAGAACATTCATGGTGGGCGTGAATATTAGATACGTATTGTTTACGTCAGTATTTTTATATACTCGATATATAATGTATGGATTCATGGCGCATGTGGCAATAATTATATTTTTATCTAACTTGTGCCGTTCATGGTTTAAGAGTTTAAACACATTTTATATAAATTTTTACGAAAAAAACAGAAATAATTACAATAATACCATCCAGACATATCAATAGATAGGGGGTGTATAAAAGCTTCACAGTCAACTATTATTTATTCAACTATGATCTATGCGTAGTAAGATAATAATAAATTATTTTAATTCTATAATTAAATTCTATTGTTACGTCGTGCACTTTATTTACTCTAAAAATCCTATAATAATGCGACATCTATTATTATTCGATATCTTTATTTATTTATTTATTAATCGACGCCCTAGTGGGCTATTACAGTAGGTACAAGAAAGTTACAGAGATTTTTATATACCTAACATAAAACATGCTGGAATAAACTTATTATTATTATTTAACATGTTTACGTATTTGAACGTTAATTGTAAATATGTATATGATCCATGATAAAGGTCTCCTGACAGCAGCGCTAGTAAAATTATTTTCCTATGATTTGAAATATTGATGAGTTTTTGATGAACTTCTAATATTGATAATATACCTAGTTCACGACAAATATACGAATTAATCAAAACTTTTCATGCTTAATTGCTAACTACAAAGATTTTCACAGGTAATAATTTAGTATGACATTTAAGAATAAATTAAATACTAAGTTTTAAACCACTTTATGTTTATCAACTAGTTTCGGTTGGACTCAACCTTCTTCAGGAAATTATAATATAGACTGAAACTAAAACTTAGTATTTAATTTATTCTTAAATGTCTTATAATGTCAAGCCACAAAGTATTTTCTTGCTTCGAAAGTTAATAATTTAGTATTATAAATTATCGAAAACGTCGGTTAATTTCAAATATATTTATTCAGTGGTTGCCCTAGTAGGTATAATTTGTCATGAAAACTATAAAAACAAATATTTATACACACTTTTATCTCAAGTGATACCAGTCACCATCAATACCAGGCACATTCTAGTACCTTGCTATTCAACCATAATACTGTGATGTCAAATTGTAATGTAGGTATACGTTAATTGTTATAAATATGCTAATTTTTCGAGTCAATGTTTAATAACTGATTTTTATTTTATAATTTATACATTATTAATATAAATTTTAATTACTAATATTGATTTTTTTGTATAATAGTTACTTTGTAATGAATGAATGAATATTGGGTTTTTAAATAATGTATTAAATAAGAAAGCGTCTACTTTCACGTATCCTTCGTAATTGTACGATGTGCAGTGGTTGCAGTATTTGCGCTTGTCACGCGGCGCGGGACCGAAATTCTGCTTCAGAGAAATATAGAGTATATATATAGAGTATATAGAGTACATTTTCAAATTTATTTACCTGAAATATTATATATTTAATATATAATATTTTACATTAATAAATAAAAAAATATTTTGCAAATATAATGAAACAGGTAATTTTATTTCAAATTTGCATACAAAGAAAGTGTAAGATACAACGTTGGATTTCTGTTGAAAATAAATTATATTAAAAAATCATTTACTAATATTTTATTACATAAAAATTTTGGATATAAGCGATGTAACATTGCTTTTTTAAAGCATTTCTGGATAAATCTGAATACGACCTTGATTCATCTAAAAATATTTAAAAATTTTAAACGCGCTAAATGAATTTAATCGCATAAAGCCGAAGTGTTTGTATAATACGAGCGCTAATAGTTGTTTTTCCGCTTCACCGCCGAACACAATGCAGTATTCTCCCCGTTTCAACAATTGATCGCGGTGGATTTCTGGATATGTACAGCATATTTCCGATACCATAAATCCTGGTTGTGTACAAATTCAGTTTCATTCAGTCTCCGAATGTGTTATTTCAATGAATTTTCTTTGGGGATTCTGGAAGGTTCAGATTTCACTATTGTCAGATAACACGAATTCGGGCATAAATTAGTAAAATATAGTGTTTTTGTGTTCTATACTACAGCTCTTAATTTAAGAAAATTGAAATTCGCACAATGAAGTAAATTAATTTGCTAAATGGTCTAAGACAAACAATATTTTAATAGTAAGCTTGTCACATTATCAACCTTTGGTTGGGTATATTAGTACCTACCTTTGAATAATTACTGATACAATTTTAATTAAACTACAATAATAAAGTCATCACTAGACTCGAACACTGGTTTTATTTTTCTGTATACATATTTTTTTGTGTGCTTTTGTTCTTCTTCTGCTCTTTGCAAGTGATTTATCTACTTGTTTTAGTTTTTATCAAGGTTCACTGATCTGAAAAATAAACATCACAAATAAACATTATGTCATTGAAATGAAAGGTACCTATCTTAAATGATCTTAATGTTTTCTGCTCACGTAAAGGTCTTCAAGTCCTGGTATCAGCACATACAACCTCTTCTTCACATGTATAATTGAATATGTAATATGTTTGTTATCCCCCCCTACATATACCTGCACATAAACTCCTGTTTTTGTCGTTTTCTACAGCTCTAGAGTTTTATCTTGCTATTTTCTTGTACGATGTAATCCGACCATCACGTCTTTCAGTTTACTTATTAAAACAGCCATTTTAGTCGAAAATACTTCTGCGAAACAAGTATTCGGTTTGGTGTTGATTGATATTTAATCCCACATTCATACGTGCTTCTATTTCCTTTTCTCACAGAACATGTGAGCGGATATTATTATAATATTTATCCTTGTATAATAATATAATAACTAATATTTTACATAAATAGGCTTCATACTAAAAAAATTAGAAATGCATTTACGCTTCACACGTGTAATTAATTTTTAGTACAATCTTTTATTTTAACCGTGTAACGTATATAAAGTAATCTTTCAGACGCTTTCGATAAATGGAAAATTTGATTTACTTAAAAAAAATGTAACCTCCAGCTTCTAATTATTATCGCAATAAGCTACAGCAGTGTCACCAGTCGCTATACATTTTCTTGAAAATAAATTTTAACTGTATTTGACGTAGTTTTGCTAATAACCAACGGCAGCAGATACAGACTATCATTTAGGCTTTAGACTATGAGTAATTTGAACAAATGCTCCGAATGGTTTCCCTAATTACGCCATTAGTAGGTAGTTAAATGCTTACTTAACGGTATTATTCAGTAAATACAAATTGGTCTTCCGTTTAAATGGGTTAATAGTCATTTTTCACAAGCACAGATTTTTTTAAATAATTAATTCCGAATGTTGTAAAATAATTTGATATTTTTAAGGGATACTTAATTAGATCACGTTTAGTAATGAAAGATTAACATAATAACATTTTAATCATGATTTGGTATGTACAAACAAACATACATTAATTTTGACTCCGAGAGGCATTCTTAAGGGGAGGGTAAGGTTTTTAACTTTTTTTTTGCATCATGTTTTTAATTTTTTAAATGAATGTATAACATCGCAAGAATATTTTGTCATAATTTCAAGTCAATCGGAGTAAAATTGACGAAATTATGAACATTTGAGTGATGCTCAGACTGATTTTCTATATCTGCTCGGGCAGCTGAGAGACGCGCTCATCTGAGGACTACCGGTCGTGCTATTGTATTGGAAGAGTTTTGCGTAGACAAGGACAAAAAGATGCTGATGATGAAAGCTCTTTGCTGTATGAACATGGCATCGACGATTATGTGTAAGTATAAAATAAGGGTCGAGTTTTATTTTGAATTTTACAGTGTGCAAAATTTTAAAGCGTTTTCCCCACATCTCAAGTTTTCAAAGTCGGTGTCCACCATAACTTCAAAACTACTTCACCGATCCTTTTGAAATTTTGCATACTATTTCTGTACGTAATTTAAAAAGTAACGCTGGAGACATTTTTTCAAATTTGTTTATAATTTATATTTTTTAATAACAAATTAGCCGCGTTTTTCCCTTCAAAGTATTCCAAAAAAATGAAAAATTGAAATTTCAAAAAACCCTCCCAGCGTTACCTAGGGAAACCTATTATCTAACGAATGAACTTTGATTTTTTGATTTCAGATGATCCAGCATCAAGTTATGATGGACACCGCAATTCTACTTTTTTCCGAGACGCGTCCGAATAATTGCTGCCATTGCCGTATTTTGTAATATTTCTTCTTGAAAATTATACACAATATTCTTCGAATGTCATACTTTAATGGACTATTAGTTTTAATAAAGAGATTTTAACTGTGTCGTCACAAAAAATTCACAAAAACATGCCTTTTTTTGTACGAATTTACTTTACCCCCCCCCCTTAACGACCAAACAGCTACTGTTTTCTCATGTAAAATGAATATCAAATTTTCTGCGGAAAATAAAAAACTCTCATTACCAAATAAGTTCAATTCATAAAATTCTTAAGTTAATTGAAGTCTTTTTTTTACAAAAGAATATAAAATCTTGATGGTGCTCACAGATAATATTAAAAAATATTAGAATTCTACATTTTATTTTAATTATCTACCTTAATTATATATATATTAAATAATTTAATATTTTTAATTACATAGAAAATCGACAGACTTTTAGAATCTCGTTAATGATTTGAAGATAATTCTATGAAATCATATTACAAAACGTTCAATCAAAATATAAATAAATATAAAGCTAATTTAGAAGTCAACCTTTTAGTAAATTCTCTTCCGATGATTGGATTATTTAAAATAAAAATAAAAGTGGATTGATAATAATGTGGATAGTTTTACATCAATTAAAATTTATTATTTTTTTGGAATTGATTAATTTTAAACTTACTTATTTAAAATAATAAAATAGCGAACTATTAATTTATTTATGTCCCTAAATATATAATATTTTTTGTAGTATTGTCACGTGGCTGCGGGAGGAATGAATGAAAACGCTGGAAATTAATCACAGATTTATTAATTACTAATTAATTAACTTTTCCATGAACAAATTCACTTAACACTAGCAAACTTAAAGCTATTCCTTAAATCACACTACTTTGCAATATAACACTCGTAAATAAACAAATTCTTATCGCTGGATACACTTTATTTAACATTCACTAGAACATCCCACCCGATCCTCATTCTTAGTATTTAATCGCTTACTTCTTTCACCAATTAGGTAAGTACATAGAATATTCGCTCATTTATCGCTTGGATTATCGTCCGGCTGGCCACCCTGGCCTCTCAGCTTGTAGCCGACATCTCTGTTTTCGCCTGTTAAATGCGACTCCACTCAAATACAGTTTCTAGGCTTTTCTATGTATTTCTCGAATGTTTCAGATGCCTCCCGAAGGTCGCAGATTACCCTAGGCCGTTCTCGATTTTTCGATAGTGTTGATACGCGCGCGTTCGATAGTGTGACAAGTGACATAGGAGTGCGTAATTCTTTTTAGCATCTCGTTACAGGATTTTAAATTGGAATGTTTTTAAATGATTGGATAATGTTTGTAACCTAAAATAGTTTTGATATTTGCAAAAAAAAACTAAAAATAATGTACGATAATAAAATAATAGGAAAATAAAAAAGAAATTGATTGTGTCGATAAAAAAATAATGTTTGTAAACGGAAAAGTTTATATTACAAGTCGCGCAGTGTGTTCAGAATTCATAAAAATAGTAGAATTTAAAAACACTATTTTTTTCGGATTCCACAGTTATCATTACCTACTAATTTTCCGTCAGTGATAGTTTTAAATTTCAAATCTTTTTTTAAAGCGATCGTCCTGCAGAGTGGATAAATTTCACAATTTTTTCTCATATTCTTGCGTTTTTGATCACATTTTTGTAGCGAAATATATCACTTTAAAATTTACTCACCAGGTTACATATATTTTAAATGCGGATGATTGTTAAAATGACACAAAATGAATGAAATAATTAATTAAAAATTACCAAACCTACGATGTTTTAAAAATGAAGAAAATGAATGGCCTCGTGAGATGTCTTTTTTAATAATATTACAAAATAAACGATTTTACTCAACTAATCAAAATAAGTGCAAAATCTGTCAGTTTTTTATTTGCAATTTATATTTAAAAACATTGTTTTAATAATATTTTTTTTTTGTTTCTTTAACCATTTTTAGAGATTTAAAACATTGAAGGTTTAGTAATAAATATAATTTAGTTTTTGTAATTATAAGTGTAACCTGATAAATAAATTTTAAAATTAAATATTTCCACACAAAAATATGATAAAAAACGCAAGAGAAGATATGGTGAAATATGCTTACACTGCCGGACGATCGCCTTAATCAACATAATAAACAAATTAATTGGAAGTACGATTTTGAAAACCTGTTTTGCTAAGTAGAATGATGTAAAATTTATATAATTATATATACACATAAAAATTTACATAAAGGCAGTTCCCAGAACGCGGTGACCTCCTTTGTTATAAATGCATGTGAGAAATTTTTAACATGAACCTTAAAGAGGGATTTTACCATCAGGTCTCATTTGCATACCGAGTGAAAAGTGCCTCAAAATTTTTTAAAAATGGATGCTGCTCTTAGATATAATGCGTTTTACGGGTACATGCAATTACTTCTTTCAAATCACATCTCAGCATGACGAAATTTGTCGAGGAAAAATATTTATTTAGTTTATTATTTCACTAGTATTGTGAACCTATATACTCCGTATATTTATATAATGTATATTTTTTTAAATGACATCATCTAAGCAGCACAAAAAGCTGTCTACTCATGGAGTTATGCATACAGACAAGATTAGCCAAGAGAAGGCTAAACGTATCGGAGGTAGACCTACTAAATATAACTAAAGAAACTTATTACCAAAGAATATTATTAAAGAAAAATATAACTAAAGAAACCTCACAATATAGGTTTAAATGTCCCACTACATAAACGGTTTGCTAGGTATTTGGCTAATAGGAAATTGTACGTTAAAATAAAATCCTGTACATCCCATGCTATCGAGCCACTAGTGGTTTGCCACAGAGTAGTCATCTTGGGCCCGCACTACTCCTAGTCTAGCACGGATGTAGTAGCACGGGCCCTAGTCTTTATCAACCGCATTGTCGAACTTTTCGATAACGTTTTATTTTACGAAGTTTTAATTTTCGCTGATGATATCAAAATTTATAAGGAAATATCCGATATGAGCGACTGCCTGAAACTCCAATCAAATTTACACAAATTAAACGAGTGGTGTATTTCTAACAACTTATTCAATGTTGATAAGAGTAAGCTACTATCTTTCTGTAGAAATAAATCTTCTATCTCTATTATTCAATCAACATAATTATTACAAAGTAACTAACAGAGATTTGAGATATTGGTGTCATTTTTGATGAGAAACTTGATTTTATAAGTCATTAATTTCATTACAATAAAAGTGAAAACTTTAGGTTTCATACTTAGAACAATACAAGACTTTGAATCAATTAACATAATGAGACTTTTGTGTGTGTCCTTGATCCGAAGCCAGTTGGAGTACAACTCAACTATTTGTTCTCTTTTTTTCATATAAATAATATCGAAAGGGTTCAACGAAAATTCTAAAAATGTATAAACTTTAGACTACACATTCCGATAGATCAAATAAATTACACATTTTTGCATACAAATCTTAAGCTACTTACTTTGGAAGCTAACAGATCAAACATTCCTATTGAAAATAGTTCACTTAAATTTCCACTGCTGCGAACTCCTGAATGTTATAAATTTTAAAGAACCTTACCGGATGTTATGTTATAAATTTTAAAGTACCTTACCGGAGGACTCGTCAAAACATGTTGTTATACTGTGACAATTCTGGCATTAACTATGTTTAAACTCTTGTATACCGCGGATGCCTAAATTGGGCAATGAAATTTCTACAGATGTAGACATTTTTAATCCACCTCTTTCAAAATTCTACAATGGTTATATTACCATTTCTTCTCAAATTCTTAACTTCAAATATTTTTCACATATACCTATGCGGATATGTTGTAATTTTAACTATGTATTCTTATATTACAATATATGCACTGGTTTAAAATATGTATATTTAAAATTATGTCTAATCCAACCGAAATATGTCAATTTTATCTATTTAGTGTAATGCCACTTTCATGATAAGTGCACGTACATATAGGTACTTGCTTTCAATGCGTGATTTTAATTTTTAGATTATTCATGTGTCTTATTATATTATATTTTTACTCTTTCATGTTTTTAAATTTTTCCATTATTAATGTGTTTTACTGAATTATATTTCTATTTTTATATATTTTATGTTTTCAAATACTTTTATTATTCATGTGTTTTATTGTATTACTTCTCAACTCTTTTATGTTCAATGTGTCAAATTTTTTTGTTTTATATCTCTCCTTTTTTCTCTTTTATTATTATTTTTTTAAATTTTTGTTTTATATTGTATTAAATCTACACTATATATATATTATTTTTTGTCTATTCCTACACTGATTTACCTATAATTCTATTTCTATAATATAGACAAATATGTTGTTATATTAATATTATGTACTAGCTGTTTGTACTCGGCGTTGCTCAGGTTAAGGATTTAGTCAAAAATAAATTTGTGTGGGGAATGAAAAAAGTTCATTCAGTTCAAGTTCAAAAGTTCGTTCAGGGAAAATATCGCCAATGTTACTTGACGGGTTCTAAAGAATAAGTTTGCAAATTTTGAGTCCGATCGGTCAACGGTACAGATTTGCATCGAAAATACATCAGCAGAGGGGAAGGGTTAAAAAAAAATAGGGGGAAAATGTCGCCTATGTTACCCGCCGCAAAGTTTGAATCGAATCGGATAAATGGTATAGATTTTGTATAGAGAACAGACAGACAGATAGACAGACAGATATATATTGAGTTTTATAGGTATAGATTTATCAATATTGAAAGGGTAGGTACCGGCGCCTTTTTTTTCAAATAATTTGTGGGAATTCGAATGAAACGTTGTGACAAAATTTCAAAGCAATCAGAAAAAAACTTTCAGAGATTAGCGATTTTGTATAAACGAACATTTACATTTTTATTTATATAGATAATTGCATGGTATGTGAAAGACTATTTAGCCGTGTACATTAAATAAATAATTAAAAAAAAAAAAAACTGCTGTCGAATCTGTTTTCATCAACCGTCAGCTTGCTAACAATGCTCATTACGCATATTTAAGAAGTTGATGCAATAATTTAACATTTATTGACAATAACAGTTAAGATAATAGAAAATAAGTATGTGTTATCGAAATAATTATAGCATCGTAAAGTATTCTATACTTAAAGATATTTTTCGCATTTAATAATAAAATCGTACATTTCTCTAAATGGTTAAATTTTAAAACGAACTCTTGCAGTTTGTAGACAGGAAAGGACTAATTACCCACTAACACGGGAATGCCCTACTGTAATGGACTCCATTACTTTAGGAAGTCAGAAATTTGTCCCCATATGCCACGGTCGTCTCACTTTGTGGTTTAAAAAACGCCGACACATTGTCGTAGTCGCCAGCGAGCTGGAAATATACGAGTCATTTTACTGAGATTTTTATAGTATTTTTAGTATTCCTCTGAAAAAAATCTTTAATCTGGTTCGTTAATATAAATATCACATTCTTATTTCTTATTTTGAAAGAAACTTACAGAGATTTATAAGCCAATTAGCTGTTCATACCCGGCGTTGCACGGGTAAAGTATTAATTTTAAAATAAATTTGTGATGGTAACCAAAGTTTCGATTCGAACGGTATATTGGTAATTGCGTAGAAAATATATCAGGGGAGGGGAAAAGGTAAAAGAATAAGGGGAAAATATCGCATAAGTTACCCGCCGTGTCCTTAAAAATAAGTTTCCAAATTTTGAGTCCTATCGGTCAAATGGTACAGATTTGCATCGAAAATATATCAGGAGAGGGGAAGGGTTAAGAGAATAGGGGGGAAATGTCGCATATATTACCCGCCGAGTACTTAAGAATATTTTTCCAAATTTTGAGTCCGATCGGTTGAAAGGTATAGATTTACATCGAAAATATATCAGGGGCGGGGAAGGGTTAAAGGAATAGGGGGGAAATGTCGCATACATTACATCAAAAATATGTCAGGGGGAGGGGAAGGGGTAAGAGAATAGGGGGAAATGATGCGTATGTTATCCGCCGGAAGCATAAGTATGCCAAATTTGAATCGAATCGGTCAAACGGTGTGTATTTGTATAGAGAACAGACAGACAGACAGACAGACATTGACTTTTATTAGGTATAGATTCATTTTGATCCAACTGATTATTTTGATCTCCTGACATCAAAAAATTGTCTTTATTACTTTATTTTGGTTTGTTTTCATTTGTATATATCAAATTAATTTTTTGAAAATACAGGGTACAACATTTGACTACCAAAGTTACATTACATTCGCGCCTTTTGGGTCAACGCCCAAAGTGTGCCGAAGAAAGAATCGCGTAGATCGAATAATACATTTCTCTCAGTGATTAAAAATGCTAGTGGATAGATATATCATCTAATTTGACACGAAGAAGCTTCATTTACTTATACTGAAATTAAATAACTTTTTAGCATGCTTCAGACTTTTGAAAACATTAATTGGAAAGTTATTTGTATAAGAATAAAGGAACTTGAGCAATTAATTTAAAATTGTACTGCCGTTTCAGAGGAACTTTCTTTAAGTGATGTTTTGAAATAATTTGGATTAATAATTAACCGCTCACAGAGAAACATTAAAGGATTTATTAAGACCTTCAGAATACTTTGCTAACAAAAGTAAATTGTTAATTTAATTATTACCTACCTACGACTATCACTAAAAATTACAGCGTTAGTGTTACGTTTATCCCAATACCAATAATAATAATTTCGACGACTGTGACTCTCTGTAATATCCGTAAATTCTTTTATAAACACTTATTTATTTATTTATTTTTCTTTATAAATAATTAACATTTATTCTGGAACTGACATGTAAAAGAACCGTCATTTTTGACGTCATTTTGGGTGATAGCTAGTTTCAAAAAAATTCCAAACCTCTCTCAAAAACGAGAATAATCAAATATGATTTCACCATGTTTTATTTAAAAAAAGTGTTTCGAGTATGTAGAGTTTGTAAATAAAAAATAATTCATATTATTTTACAGGGCGTTACGGTGATATACGACATGATTGGATAAAGAATGGAGTTCTTAGACCAAAAAATTCAAAATTATTTTACGCATTGACACCATTGATTGCACTGACATTCGCATTTTCACATATTATGAAATTTTAATTTGTTTAAAGTTTGTTTTCGTGAAAGTATATTGGCTAAGTGAAAGTTATCAGAATATTATTTAATAAAGGGCTAAAACCACAAATAGCCTGCAATCGTGATTTGGGAAAGGTTGGGTTTTCTCGGTCGTTAAGACGTGATGAAAAGTATTACATTTCCCCGTAAGTAGACAGTATGGAGCATCAAAATATTCTTTCCTCGACTATATTCTTCGACATACAACTATCACTGCATCCATATTCACGGTTCGACGATTGTTGAGGCTTCTAACAGGACCATCCTCCAGGACCAGGTTAATATTGTCATGCCACTACTTCCGCAGTTGTCTTTTCTTTCTGGTGCCGTTATTTTTTATATATTTCATATATTTTTCTCGCAATTTTTTTCCTCATTCATTCGCTGGATATGCGTAAACCATCCGAGCCGCCCTTTTTTTGATTCTATTAGCTACGCTAAGATCAGCTTTACATTCTTTCCTATCTTCATTCTTCACTCTGTCATAAATGGATCACTACATCACTCGATATCTGCTTCAATTGAAAATTTCAAAATTTAATGCAGACTTTCCTTTCTTTAAAAAAAATATTTTTTTAGCTCTCTCTGTATATGAGTATTCAATGATCCATGAAACCTGAGTGAAAGCTGAGTACTCACCTATATATAAAATAATAAAATATCTACTAACTTCATTTTGATTATAAATTGGACGTGAAATATGAAAGGTATTGCAAGTGTCTAGCGCGATCCAGCATATATGCGAGTCCATTTGTCAGCTCAATAATTAGGAAACGAACTGTCCCGCGCTGGCGAGGGGGTCCCGGGGGAGAGGGCCCTCAGCGGGGAGAGGAGCCCGGCCGGTGTAATTACCTCTCCTGGAACCCGTCGCGGGGTTTGCACTCGACCAATCTCAATTTGCCTCAGAATAAAGACCATTTTTTCTGTAAATTAAAGCAGATTTCAAATATTATCGAAACGCTAAAATACTTTTCTATAAAATAATATTTTATATTCATTTATATATCTCAATATATATTTAAAACGTACACAAATTGATATTTTAATGTGGAATTTGCTAATCAAGCTAGTATCCCAGTAACATTTGTCACGAAATTTATTTCGAATATTTATCAATTTTACATATTTATATGCTTTCAATTTTACTCAGTATTTTCTTTTCACCTTTATCAGAACGGGTTCAATTTTGGAGGCGATTTTAGTATCGATTCCGGTGCTTCTCGCATGTTAAGTCAGCACTTTGCCAACTAACCAATCTTCTAATGGATAAGTGTGAAATTTTAGAATTTAATGCTTATATTTTTCTTATACCTGCGTAGTTAGGTACTTTAATGTACATTATTAATATACTCTTAATATAAATTTCTATTTTTTTTTTAATTGTCACCCCTGGTAAAATTTGTAACTAGTCAATATTTATAAAAAGTTTTTGTTTATATTCGTCGATTGTGCAGTTGTAACGTATCTACCTGTACACCTAAGCTAAATACCTAGCTATAAAGTTTAATAATGTAAGTTTTACGAAAAGCCCAAAGCTTGAGACTTTAAGCTACCGCATCGAGCCTCATTACAACTTTTGTGACTTTAAGCACACACTTTATGCTTTAAGCTACTAGATAAAAACTTAAGTCGAACTTAGAACTTCGGAAGTATATTTACATGAAAGCTAATATTATTATTTTTTTTTTTTGTTAAGAATTTATATTTTCAAAATTGGCCAGTCGTGATCTATCTAGTGGTTAGGAAAATTCCCCCTCCGTTGTGTCCGTAGCTATCCAAAATTCTTTTGATATGTGGTGAGATTCGTATTCTTATTAACGCGACTAGACTAATATAGATCGAATTCTTACCTAACTATGGAAATAACAAACGCACGTAACTAATCCGTACTCGTCCTTCTAGAAACCGCTCTAGAATTCTACAGTTTCGCCTATATGAGAGATAGCCGATATCGTCCACGTCCGGAGTCGGCCTAAAAGCCAATTATATGCGGCGTAGCCGAGGAATAAACGCTAGTAGCAAAACTCCCTTACATTGAACCGCCATAACTATAATACCATCGGGGTTAAAATACTGTAATATAAAACAATACAATCGTTGCCAAGTTAACGGCATACGCTAAAGATTCCGCCCGCATTGATTATCAACATCTCATAATAGCAGCTTAGAACAGTGTCAGCACAACCACATGCGGCACCCATTTATGACAGATTTACAAGATATAATAGCATACGTTATATTCAAAACACAAGTAAGAAACCTACCGATAGCGCGTCCCACGTTGTCCGATCTGCTCAATCTGTTCATAGTACATAATAGGGGAAGACAAACATATTTATAACAAATAGGCGCAACAGAGGCTCAGGGCAAGCTTTGTCTGACATTATCACAGCCCGAGATTCTAAGGGAATGGAAGATACAGATTTGTAAGTGAAATTTAAGAAGTGTCTAACCACTTCTGTTCAAACGTGGATTCTAGATGCCCCCCCCCCCCCTGTAGGGGGGAGGGGGATGCGGCCCCAGAGCATCGCCGCATCCGGTGGTTAACTCCTGTTTAGACATAACCTCCCACACTAAGCTGCAGACCAAGATCAAGCCGAGACTCTATTGCTCCTGCTGGAATCCCCCGAAGTCCTCGCTTCCCGGCGACAAACATATCAGGAAGAAATCCCGCGTCTGATATTAAGGTTTGTATATTATCCCGCGGGGCAGTCAAATTGACTGGTGTATAATGATGAGGATCCCACGTTGCGGCTACATGAGCCGGATTATTATGATGTTTACTGCTGATTAAAGGGCTGAATGAACTAACTGGGTGACTGGAAAAGACTCTCCCTTGAGCGCGTCAGTCAGAGCCATGTTAGCATCGCCAAATATAGTTGATGTGATTGATCCCACGGTGTAGTCTTATTGACTAGAGATATTAAATGATGGTAAAACAGCATGATTATTACAGTTGATTGTGAAGTTCCTGATATGTTTCTCGCTGGCCGGGAAGGGAGAACCCCGAAGGTCTCTGTATACAGCAAGTTAGAAAAGGTGGTGAATGATGAGAATGATGATGTTAGTAATGCCATCGTGCTCCTGAATGCGGTCCCGATCATAAAGTTGATTGTTAAACTGCTGACAGATCTCGTTCATTAAAGCGGTCCCGAGCATAAGTATTGATTGTCGAACTGCTACCTGCATCTTATAATTTCTCGTTCATGAGGAACGTCCTATCTCGTCCTTGAGTACGGAGTTATTACATTCACATACATTCATAACCAGAGCCCGAGCTCGTCGCACCAAGGGGACTGAAAAGACGTGAGAGGTTCTTCCCCTTAGATGTTAAAGGGGTAACCGCATCAAGACCTTCAGACCATCCTGTAATTCTTGGCTTTAAAACCCAGTCACAACCGGGTAGATACAGTTAAGATGGCCCTACCTAGTCCCTGACCTAAGGTGTCTCTCCAATCTAATCAGACTCCATAGCCGAGAACGCGCGCTCCGACATTCGACCCTGTCTTGCCACGCGAGTAGATCCAATTTCATCTTTTTTCCACAATCGAAATTCAGCCTCCCAAGATCACGGGGCGTGAAAGACGTACAACTCCTCGCCTCCCGACCATGAAGAGACGAACTTCCCCATTCGGTTCTCGTTCATTATCCCATTTATAATCCCCGCGTGCCTAACCTTAAGAGTCTAGCGCCGGTAATAAGATCTCATTATGCTACGTTGGAAGTTAATATTGCACAACCGGGCGAAATGCCTATTTTCCGCGAACCTATTCAATTTGTTAAACGCAATAATATGTATTTATATATGTTAGTAAGACGTTTGAAATGCAGAATGCACGTACAATGACCTCGCTTCTATCCTAAAGATAATTAAGATATAAACCCGACGTTACGTCCCGACATCAGTACTAACTTGTTTC
Source organism: Agrypnia vestita (assembly GCA_016648135.1). Taxonomy (NCBI): domain Eukaryota; kingdom Metazoa; phylum Arthropoda; class Insecta; order Trichoptera; family Phryganeidae; genus Agrypnia; species Agrypnia vestita. The sequence continues at coordinate 6,313 of JADDOH010000709.1, read as the reverse complement.
CGCGTCCGTTACCGTCGGCTCTGAACCCACGTAATGAAATGAATAGTGATCATGTGACAATGACAAATTATTTAGCACGAACATTCCATTTGATACACATAAGAAAATAAAGAATAAATAATATTAATGGTTCTTATCTTATTTCTGTAGTTGGTCTGCTTCTGAGATGGCATCCTGATCCGAAGCAATATAACGGGTCCTTTCCAGAATTGAGCAATTACCAGCGCCTGTGTAGCCCTTCATTTCCCTTGTATATATATTTTAATATCAGCGCCTGTAAAACTGTATTAGATCCTAGAAACAAGAAAACTATTCCCTCTACGCCGAGCACATACAGAACATAAACCCCTTCAATCTAGTTCATCCACGATTATGCAAAAAGGCGAAAGAATAGTAATAGTAAAAGGTCCTTAACTGACAGAAGTTGAAGTTCTCTGTAGACTGTCCATATCCTATAGTAGCGCCTGTGTTTTCCAATAACAACCTTCCAGTCATGTATTTAACTTAACGTCCTCCTTGTGTGTATGTGTGCTGCAATATCTGTCATCCAGTTAGTGATTCCCAAAATAGTGTTTTCCTTGTATATATATATATATTTCAATATCAGCACCTGTAAAACTGTATTAGATCCTAGAAACAAGAAAACTATTCCCTCTACGCCGAGCACATACAGGACATAAACCCCTTAAAACTAGTTCATCTACGCCGTACAATGATATCACATGCAGACATGACCAATATAATTACAAATATGCTTGCGTCCCGCCGACTGGACGCCTGTGTTTTCCAATAACAACTTTCCAGTCATGTATTTAACATAACGTCCTCCTTGTGTGTATGTGTGCTTCAATATCTTCCATCCAATTAATGGTTCCCAAAATAGTGTTTTCCTTGTATATATATTTCAATATCAGCACCTGTAAACCTGTATAGAATCCTAGAAACGAGAAGACTATTCCCTCTACGCCAAGCACATACAGTACATAAGCCCTTTCAAACTAGTTCATCTACGCCGTATAGTGATATCACAAGCAGACATAAACAATACAATTACAAGTATGCTTGCGTTCTCCCCCACCTTGGTGGAAATATTCGCATTCGTATTCACCGAATAGTAGGCCTGATATTCGTATTCATGAAGGTAATATTCGTTGCATCAAGGTTATTATATTTACAAGTATGTTCAAGTTCCCCCACCTTGGTGGAAATATTCGCATTCGTATTCACCGAATAGTAGGCCTGATATTCGTATTCATGAAGTAGTATTCGTTGCATCACTCTCAATAATAAAATCATATAGATAAATAATTACGGTAACTCATAAAAATATGACATTACTTATATTAAACGAACAAAGCAAAACAATCTGTCATATAAGTAAATAACGTGATCACGGAAGACCGAAGGTTAACTACCCCTGAACAAACCGCGAACTGCCCACAATAATGGAAAATGTTGTAGAAAACATTTCAAATATCTAATATTGAATGAATAAAAACAATGTCATATGAATAACTATCACGGTTACGAAGGCCGAAGTTAACCACCCCTGAACACACCGCGAACTGCCCACAATAGTGAATAATGTTCTAGAAAACATTTCAAATATCTAATATTGAATGAATAAAACAATGTCATATGAAAAACTATCACGGCCACGGAAGACCGAAGGTTAACTACCCCTGATCTAACCGCAAACGACCCACAATAATGGAATATGTTGTAAAAAAAAAACATTTCAAATATCTAATATTGAATGAATAAAAAACAATGTCATATGAATAACTATCGCAATTAAGGAATATATACAATTCGAAACACGTCTTTATAAGAACTTGATAGGAACAAATCGTGTTTTCAACGATTGCCTAATGATACGCAATACAAACATGTAACGAGTTCAAATAAACCACACATTCATGTTTTAATAAAATAAATATAAAATCCAGATGCATTTTTAAAATATATTGTTTGTAGGAAATTCCTCGTACGATTTGAACCTATATCACGCTTACAATCGTGATATCAAAACACATAATTAAATTCCGAATTATCCCCAAAATACGTAACAAAACAATCCACAACATGTATCTTGTTCAAATAAACCACATAAATACTCCGATCCCAATTATTTCCAAACAATACAAATCATATAGAAATCCGTGTATTCAATCGCCAGTATAGATAACAAAGCATTCTTTTGCATAATTGAAAGTTACACAAGTATTAGGAAAGAACGCCCGCTGGATTATCACGCAAAACTATGAATTATTAAATCTGATGAGCGCTTAGTAATATAAGGTTCCAAATATGATACACACAAAAGGCAATAGGAATAAATAACATTGGAAATGCTTATCTGTTCACTGTTCCAATTCTCTTTGAATTATTATCAACCTCTGGCTTTTTCCTAGATCCAGCCAAATTATCTTCCTTACTTCGGACTCTCCTCGACAAAGCCTCCGCCGACCTTCAAGCTGAAAACTCAAGTGCCGCTTTCTAATTTGTAACGCCTAAAAATAGTCCCTATCTCGCGCCATCTTTGATTCCAACTAGCGTGTAAAAGTCAAAGTCTAACTCTAAGGACGCGTTTCATTGGCCAGATTCGTTACGCGGACAACCGCTTTTGATAGGCTCGCTTCGCCAAACTAAAATAACATAAAGCCTGCTTTACACGCCCGCGTGCAGAAATAATAAAGCTCGTCCGCACCTACTTATCCGGCAAATATTTAATTATAGAGTATTTAACGGTTTGTGAAGCTTCTCTTTATTATAAACTTTAGCAGATAGATATTTTCGTATAATTTTTCAGCAATGTCTATTTGAATAGGCCAATATCGTTACAATACCTTGTTACATCATTTATGTGTATACATTGTTGAGGCAAAGGTTAATTTGTAAATAAAATACAGAATCATATTCTGTAATAAAGCCCCAAATAATTGAAGGGCAACCGGGCTTTGTACCAGATCGCTCAACCACGTCAAATTTATTGCTGTATTCAAATTTTCCTTTTAATTGCCTTGATTCACAAATACAGGTTGATTCCCTTTGACCTTCAGAAGACTTTAAATTGATACATAATGGCATTTAAGCGGATTTATTACGGTGGCGTATACCCCACATTGCTATTTGACCCCTGATCGTATTTATCAATAGACAAAAAAAATGAGAGAGCCCACTTTATTTTGGGCATCTCCCATAGAATGGCAATTAGGTAATTTCTGCTCATAATATAATTAAAAAATGTTTTAATAATATTATCACGGGATCCTGGCAGTGGGAGACAAATCAAACACTTGTAATTTTTAAATTTAATTAATTAACTAAAATCACTGGGCACGAATTTCATTGGGGATCTATTCTGTAATTCGCAATCTTCCACATATATCTAGTAATTCTGATTCACGTTGTCTTTCACTCTAGTCACTATCGAATACTTATCACACGTCGGTAGGTACTTTATTGCTGGTCGTATATTCACACTATAAACGCCCGTCGCTGTCTGTTTCGCTTTATATGTGACTTCCCCAAATGCCAAAATTAGACTGTTACTAGCAGCGGCGAGTACAGCTAATTGCCAATTGCAGTCACCAATGACCGCGTAGTGGGTACTTATGACCGTGACCAGTATAGCCGCCCGCAGAGCCTAGCTATGGAAAGGCCGACCACAATCAAAAGACCATTCCCTAGCTTTGTCCCGTAAGAAGAAAGCGGGGGAAAGTTGCCTGGCGAGCCCGTATTACAAGCCTCAATATGATATTCCAAATAAATATATATTTTAGTTTAAAAAAGGTTACTTACTTACTAGAAAAACTTATTTTGTGTTCATTTTTTGCATGGTAACAACACACATATTTTTTGCGCAAAATTTTTTGAATGCGGTCTAACTATAGTAGAGCCGGCTGTCGCCGATTTTTTAACTGTTAGTTGCGTAATAATGTCCTAACTCAATGCTTATTAGTATTTTTTTGAATTATGAGATAAATTTTTGGACTGTAGAGTGTGTCTAATTTTTATGCCCGTTAACTTATTTTGCTTCACATTTTAATGAGATCCACTTAAAAATAGTTACTTATATTACAAATAAGACATTGCCATTTTTATATACCACATTACGCACTGCCACTGCTTCGTTGCAACCTTCTGTCGGCAATATTTTTATGACCCTTTTTGGCTCCAATATTTCATCATTTATTTTATTATTTTTTGGATTAATGTGTTATAAGATAATTTTCTATTGGATCTCCTTATTATTATAAAATATAACATTATCTCACTGTATTAGCTACGGTTTGAACTAGACATTTAACGATAAATTAAAAAATGCAAGATATTTTTTCATTTTTCTGATTCTATTACGTTCTATTTTTGGCGCCTCTAAAGTAATTTAAAAATACAAGATAAAATATATTTTAATAAGATGAGATTTAGGAATCTCATACTACTATCATAAATAAAGTCTAAAACTCCAGGAAAATTGTGCTGAGTGTTAAGTTTGAAAAAAGGCTTCAATTATGAAAACCGTCTTAAATATGTTGTAAAAAAAAACATTATTCATAAAAATGGGATGTTCCATCAACCACTTAAGAAAGACATTAAGTGTGACTGAAATAACAATAATTTTTCGGTCTACTTTTAGTTTGTAGCTAAAACAAGATGTTGTATCCTTAACGCGGCCGTTTCAAGAATAAATGGTAGAGAAACGCGATAAACCGGGAAATATTACGCATTACGGTGAAATCGTGTGGGAGGAACGTGAGAATAATAACATGCAATTATGATAATGGGACATGATACTTTGTTTATTTTTCCGTTACTTTTTTCGAAAATTTCGCATTTTGTCACATTTTTATGAGACAAACGTAGACGTTTGTCATCTAACGGGGGCGCAACCCTAACTTAAAATAATATTTATTACAGAGTCTAGGATTCTGACCGTTTTAAATAAAATTAATGAGATGATCCCACTTAAATAATATTCACCGGCAAACACATGGAATGTAACGGATTTTGTAGACACGTTGACCCTTCTAATCATCGATCCACTCGGCGGCTGCAGTAGGCAGGACATCCATCCACTCGCTTGCGCCGCATTCTAACATCGTCAGGATTGCCCCGGAACAAACGGCCAGCAGCGCGACGCGTGAACGTATTACCAAGAATTTTCCGTAAAAATTACATTATTTTCTACGTAAGCATACAAAGATAACCTTGGCTAAGATCATTCGGCCAGCCTAATTCATACCTCTTTGGACCTAGAGAAAAAAATACTTTCACCGATATATAAAATCTTCCTAATTCTTGCGCTATGTACCGATAGATTTTTAATAGCAATACATTGATATTATTTTTACTATTAAACTATGCCAAACGCTATGAAAACAATTTTAACTCTTAGAGTGAGACTCGAACTCTCGACTTAATCAGTAGGCGAGTGTCTTAACTACTGTACCAACAGGCACGCAACGCCATTACTTACTACATGTTGTTTTGACTATATAATTTTTAAAATTATTATAATATCTGCTAAAACAATCATCTGTTAATTCAGCGTGTACATATTTTGCTATTATCGCGACCTTGTTGTAATATTTCTGATATACGAATCAATAATTTTTTGTTACCTATCGTTTATAACCCTCCGTATTTACTAAAATATTCCTTTTATATACCCTACTCACGAAGCCAACCTGTGTGGCGGAGAGCGCTGATTTCAACTCGAGGAGGCGATTGTTTTAATAATTCTCATTGTCTTCTCTCATAAAATTTCCCTACTTTTGATTTTCAATGAGAACTTTGAACGTATTTCTGATTAATTACATTAAAAAATGTTTTTATTTTGTTATTGTTAATTGTTTGGAAATAGCGCTGTTTTCACGACGGCATTACATGAAGTGACTTATTAAAATAGCGCCCTCATTATTTCGCTAATTTGTTTAGCACCGTTGCCGATGTTCATAATTTCTAGCTCAGCCTTAAATTTCATTAGCGATCATAAAACGGAAACCCGCACTTCACCTGCGCAATTTTTCATTAGCACTTCATTTTCCCGCCGAAAGGGCCTCGCTCAGTCCCGCTCAATCTTCCTCGGCACCGCTCAGCGCTAACGGTAGGCATCTTCAACCTTTTTAAATACGTGGGCCATTTCAAATAGAAATCGTTTAGGTATATTAACAACTTAAATACTGTCTTTGGACCGGAACATTTTCAGGTACTTGTCTTTACTTTTCATTCACCCTGGCAATTATTTTACGTATTTTACCAAAGTATTGTAAGGCAAATGTGCATTGTTTTTAAAATGGTTTAAAAT